>JANAVB010012598.1:5469205-5491677 GCA_029216955.1 Iris pallida | reverse complement strand
CGAGGCTAAGACGCATGCGTTACGAGGTATGGCGCATATGAGTTTATGGTTATGCTTTTGGTCTAACAATGCTCCTGTAACTTTTTGTACCTTGATGAACAAGCTCTTTCATCCCTACCTGGATCGGTTCGTCGTGGTCTATCTCGACGACATCGTCGTACTCAAACACGATGGAGGAGCACATTGAGCATTTAAAGACCGTCTTTCAAGTCTGAGGGAAAACGATCTCTTCGTCAAACGGGAGAAGTGCTCGTTTACACAAGAAGATGTGTCGTTCACTGGATCGGGCATGGCAAGATATGGATGGATGGCACGAAGGTCCCCATTCGGGAGTGTGAGGCTCCCACCAGGTCGACGGAGCTGCGTTCGTTCCTTGGCTTGGGAAACTACTACCGGCGGTTCATCCGAGGATATTTCGCCATCGCAGTGCCTATGACCGATCTGCTGCGGAAGGATTGGGCGTGGAGCTGGATGCCCCGATGCGAGGAGGCATTCGATACACTGAAGTGGGCTGTGACGAGGAGCCGGTCTTATCTCTACTGGACTACTCCAAGGCGTTCGAAGTACACATGGACGCGTCCGACTTCGCCATCGGTGGGGTGTTGTGCAGGAAGGGCACCCATCGCGTTCGAGAGCCGCAAGTTAAATGATACCGAGCGGCGCTACACGGTACAAGAGAAGAAGATGACCGCGATCGTGCATAGCTTGAGGACATGGCGGCATTACCTTCTCGACACCAAGTTCGTGGTTATGACGGACAATGTTGCAACGAGCTACTTCCAGTCCCAGAAGAAGCTGTCTTCGAAGCAGGCGAGATGGCAAGATTTTCTATCCGAGTTCGACATGGAGTTGCAGTACAAACCCGGCAAGAAAAATCAGGTGGCTGATGCGCTTAGCAGGAGGGCGAGCTCGCATCGGTGTGCTTGCTAAAGGGGGACATTCTGGACCGTGTTCGAGTGGATATCATGGAGGACCCGCTAACACAGGCCATAGTGAAGCTTGTCAAGAAGGGCAAAACGAGAAGGTCCTGGCTGAATGTCGGACTTCTCTATACTAAGGGCGACAGGGTGGTCGTGCCTAAGTAGAGTGGCTTGCGGAGACATCTGCTCAAGGAGTGCCATGACACGAAGTGGGCTGGACACCGGGGCAGAAGCGGACCTTGGTGCTGCTGAAGGCAGCATACTGCTGGCCTCGCATACGCGAGGATATGGAGGACTATGTCGCACTTGTCTTGTGTGTCAACAAGACAAGGTAGACCATCAGAAGCCCGGGGGCCTGCTGGAGCCTCTTTTCGTGCCGAGTCGGCCGTGAGAAAGCATATCGATGGACTTCATCTCCGCCCTGCCGAAAGTGGGAGCGCTTGGGTCCATTTTCGTGGTAGTGGACCGATTCTCAAAGTACGCGACCTTCATTGCTGCTTCGATGGACTGCACAGCAGAGGAGGCCGCGTGACTGTTCATCAGCCACGTGGTAAAGTTTTGGGGCATCCCGATCAACATTGTCAGCGACCGAGATCTCCGCTTTACGGGAAAGTTCTGGACGGAAGTGTTCAAAATTCTCGGGACGAACTTACACTTCTCGACCAGCTTCCATCTGCAGATGGACGGATAGACCGAGCGGATCAACTCGCTACTCGAGGAGTACTTACGGCACTTTGTAAGTGTCAACCAGAGGGATTGGGTGCATCACCTCGACGTCGCTCAGTTCTGCTACAATCTTCAACGGAGCGAGTCATCGCACAACAGCCTATTCGAGTTGGTGATGGGTCGCCAACCGCTTGCCCCGCACACGCTGGGTGCGGGATCCTCGAGTAGAAGCCTCGTGGCCAACCTGTTCACTTCAGATTTTAAGGCAAAGGCGGACATTGCAAAGCATTTCTGGAGAAGGCCGCGAGGAAGATGAAGAAGTGGGCCGACGCGAGGCGAAGGCCAGTTGAGTACAAGGAGGGGGACATGGTGCTAGTGAAATTACAACCGCAACAGTTCAAGGTGTTCCGAAAAGTGCACAAAGGACTGACGTACAAAGGCCCCTTTCCCGTGCTCAAGAAGGTAGGCAAGGTGGCCTACAAGCTCGAACTCCCCGCCAAGTTGAAGATTCATCTAGTCTTCCATGCCAGTTGCCTGAAGCCGTACCATGAAGACTTGGAGGATCCCCATCGAGGAGTTCCGAAGCGACAGACGGCGACCATGACGACATCCTTCGACAAGGAGGTGGAAGCCGTGCTGGACGAGGGCAATTCGTCGACAAGACGTGTCCCCGTATGTGGAGTACCTCATCCAATGGAAGGGCATGCCTTACGGCGAGTCTAGCTGGGAACGTGCTGATACGTTGCATTAGTTCGAAGCCAAGATCCAGGCGTTCTCAGCGAGCGTGGTTGACGAGGGCGTCAACGCCTTAGGTGGGGGAGAATGTAACGTCCCAAATGTTGCACCCCGCCCGAGGCCCAGTTGCATAACCTTTTCACGGACGAAGGTTATGCGGGAAGCTTCCAGAATATTCTAGAAGATGGCGGAAGGCTCCAGAAGATAGTAGATCTCTCCGGAAGGCCCAAGATCGTTCTAGGAGGCTCAAGAAGCTTCTAGATGGCCCGTGAAGTTTTCTTTTATGTTGCTAGGGAATAAACCTGGAATATGTCGTTCCAGTTATGGTAGAAAAAAATAATCCTTGGAATATTCCTTCCAGGACTTTCCATGTAAATCTCTCTGAGCACTTATAAAAGGGGGAGGCTTTCATTTGTTCCTCACCACCTTCACTACATAAAATTGTAAGTATTCTCCAAACTAATAAAGAGATTCTTACGAGTCCATCTTTGCTCCACTATTCTTAATTTCCTTAGCGATCTAGCTAAGTCGTGTTGGGAAGGCTTGCACGAGTCTTGACGGAAGAAGACAGTGCGCCGCACGGGACGAAGTGCTAGAAAAAACACTAAGTCCGTGACATTAGGCTAGATTTGCATAATTTGTAGTGATAGGAACTATAGAGACTATTATGACACTTAGGATTACCTAAGAGACGAGTACAAGGATGATTATGACATTAATGACGATTACCCTAGGTGACACGACCGTAAGCCTAGAGATTACCACATGAATAGGAAGGTCAAGCTAGGGATATTGTCATTTGAGATCATGTATGTGTTGTACAGAAGCTAGAAGATTGCTAATTGAAACAACGATAAAATAGAGAATTAAATAGGCAAAACTGAAACACAAAGCGCACGAGAAATTAATGTGGTTCATCCCAACTGGGCTACTTCTATGATTGAGAGATTTCTACTAGCGAAAAGAGAAGAGAGATCACAGAAACTATGGAGACAATCCCAACCTACATCAAATATGCTTACGAAACTCACTGTTGGACATGGTGGTTTGGTTGATATTGTGGTCAAAGGGATATTCTCCTTATACCAATTTATTTTTTTGTTGCTTCTTATCTTTATCCCTAAGGTTGTTTCTCTCAATATCTTTTAGTTTGTTAGTTTTTCAATATTTGTAAATCTATACATCTTCTCCTATAAATAGAGGTCCATATCAATCGGTGAAAATAAATCTAGTATTTTTCTCTTCATGGTGTCAAACTAAATGTTGTGTAACCTTCAAATCAAACAGAGGCAAATACAGTCTAAACCAACGTTGAACGGACACGAATACAACACAGCAGCAATGGCGGTCCAGCCCACCCAAAAATTTTCAAAAAAAAAATCTGTAGAATGAAACACATGTCCAACTGTTTAGCCCACCCCAAGCCCGCACACCAGTCCAGCTCGCACACAATTCTGCTTAGTTGTTGCATTTTTTTTCAGGGAAGAAGAATACTGCTTATGTCCAGCACACAGTTCTGCCTAGCCCCTCTCTCTCTCTCTCTCTCACTCTGTCTCTCGACTGCAAACGTCCCCTCCTCCCCCCGAACGTCCCCTCCCCTGAACCCCGCCTCGAGCCCTCCCCCCACTCCCCATCCTCTTTCACGTAAGAAAACCCATCTCTCACTCAACCTCTCTCTATGACTAAGCATGGAAGTTTCTCTCCTCTCTTCATCTTCACCTTCGGTTTCAAATTCTGTTCACGGTCGCAAGCAAGGGCTTTAGATCGCTGGGCCGTGGTTCCTCTCGTCGTCGTCGTCGTCGCCGAGCTGCTCTGGATCCGGCTTGTCTAACTCGTCAGGAGAAAACACGCACATATAAGGTATATTAATCTTTGCACGCCAACTGTTTGTTATAATGTCTCTACAACCTGCTGTTACTCTTTGGGTAAAAAACAAATCTGTAGAACATTGACTGATAACATGATCAAGTTAAAGTTTCAATCAGTTTTATGTTTATGATTTCAAATGCTTTATTTGACAGTTCATGAAGTTAAAGACCTCAGTCATAATTTGTAAAATTAATAGGAAGCTTGATTTACCTTGTCATATGTTTATGATTTATGTTTATGGTTATCGATAGTTTTATGTTTATGATTTATCAAATCTGCAGAACATTGAAATTTTATGCTCTCTGTTTGTAATACATCAATAGGCCTGTGTACCAGAGTTTAAGTGAGATACTGGAGTGTTTGAAATTTTATGCTCCCTGTTTGTAATACGAACCAAAATCTATATTGAATGAGAAAACAAGTAAACTATATTCTGAAATGAGCTACTGGAGTGTTAAAGTGAAGAAAAAAACAAAATAGAGTTGCAACAGTCCATGTCCGGACTCCAGTGGCTGCATAAAATGAGTCATCACTATACCTAATTATGTTTATTTTGAGAAGGAAAATTTATGCAAACAACTAGGCTTTATCCTTGTCCATGCTTCATTCTTTGGTTTTTTTGTAAGAACATGATCCTGAAATGAGCTATTGGAGTTTTTTTTTGTGTGTGTGTAAAAAACAAGATCCTATAGACAAAGATACTTGATGAGCTACTGGAGTTGTTTTTGAAAAAGATAAAACATTGCATCCTACATTTATTGTTGATGGTTTTAAAACTTGGAAAAGAGTGAATGAACATACATGAGTGTTGATTATTGTTATTTTTGTTAGTTTTGTGGAAACTAAAATTTTATAAAACATACATGAGTGTTTTGATCAATTGATGGTGTCTTATATGTTGGAATTATTCAATAATATGGGCCACACATGTAAAATTAATTGTGTTGGGCTATCTAAATAATTAAGCCAAATTAAAGTGGTCTATTTAAAAATTGGCTTAAGGGTATAATTGTCATGGAATTAATGTGTAGATACCAGAGATAATTCTAATTTGATGAGGGGCCAAATTAGAAATATCAAAACATATAAATATATGTATTCATTAGGGTTATGGTCCCCAACTTATACGGCCACCAAAGAGAAGGTTTTCTCTTTTTCTCTTCTGCATCCCCATCAACAGAAAGAGAGGGACAAAGAATTCAGATTCTTCTTTGTCATTAAGGTTCGTAGCAAGTTGGAAGATCGAACCCCACAAAAGGACGACCGCTTCAAGATCCATCAAGCCTATCAATGGATTCAGGTACGCTTTCGCAATTAATTTATGTTCTTCATCTCATGAATCGACATGGTACAATAAAATTCTAACAAGTGGTATCAGAGCCTCCTTGTTTGATTTGTGAGTTTGAAGTTTACATATTCAATTTTGTTGGTGTTCAGAAACCCTAGATCGTTAAATCTAAATTTATTTAGGGTTCTGATTGCTAGATTAATTTATTTTAATTATCCACCTGTTTTACTCGGCCATTCCAGATCCGAATATGGGTATTCGGATTTATAATCTGATCTTTTTTTAATGACATCATTATTGTGGATTGCTCCAAATATATATATATATATATTTTAAGGGTTTGGTCAATATGGCTTCTTGGCCGTTCGGAAACTGGTCGTGGAATATTTTTTGAGTAATTTTTTTTCTTTTTTTCTTTTGGGAACCTATATTACTCGGCTTGCATATGTAGATCAGATTTATTGATTATGGTGCTTCGGTTCTCATATGATGCATGGCTTTCATATGATAAAATTGGTTCTAAGAATAGGCTTTAGCTGATTCTTTATAAATAAATAAATAAGAAAAGGGGGAAGGAAGCAAAGGCAAGCCTTAGATTGTTGTCCCAATCCAGTTACCTTTACTGAATCAAGTCATTTTTTTAGAAACTGTTCGTTGCATGCACTAATATTGGATTTGGAATTGCAACTAGAAAGTCCCTTCAGAAACTGTTCATTGTTGCATGGCTTTATGCTACTTATCAAAACAACAGCTAGGGGTGTGCAAGGTTTGGTTTTGTTTGGCTTTCAGTTGCAAATTAGTCTGTTTATGTCACTTAAGCCTAATCTGTGGCATGGAAGTTGATCACTGCAGCATTTAATATGGTTGCCTTTGCTTAACTTATGTAAAGAAATTATAGTATGATTGTCGTTAGCGATGAAATTTGTATATACGATGAAAGAGCATTTATGGTTAGATATCTTATGTGCATCAATATATCAAAGTAATTTAATTCATTTTTTAAATCATGCAAAAGATTCACTTGCTTATAATACAGTAGATCAATTTTAGTATAATCTTTATAGATTATTTGATGTAATCTGTTAATGCATATATTTGGTCTTCTATATATTATTCTATTTAAAGTAATCCTTATGTATTATTTGATATTATCTTTGGATGCATATCCTCCGTAGATTATTTCATGAATTTGGTTATATTGGTAATATCCAACTTGGTCAAATTGAAATTCATGATTATGCTTTTGATTACTTTATTTGAGTAATAATATTATGAATATGCATGTATATAAAATTTTGGACATGATTCAGTTTTGTAAAATTTAGTCAACATTCAATTTTTTTTTGGTGCCTTTTATGACTAGCAGTAGTTGTCCAATATTCTAAGTAAACTCATTGAAACAAGATGTCGCCAAAGTGACCTCTCTTGCGTAGATAGTCTATGAGGAATGTTGGATGTTTGTGTGTGTAAATTCATGCGAGTGTTAGCCGGCCCAAAGGAAGGATAATACTTGGCCGAATTGCACACATACTTGTGGTGATAAATGTGTGACAATTATAAGGTTTACATGTGAATAATAACACGATCCAAAATAGGCTTATTTTGACATGACTTATTGTCAACGTTTGATCATTACACCAAGAATACCACTTGCAGTTAATATCACTGTCCAAAGACTTGATATTAATGATGTACTAGGTATCTTGAGATGGGGTTCACCATTATTTGAATTTGTTTGACTATATTTTACGCTTTGGTTATTTATTAGAGCATGTTTGTTTTTTGCTTTGTTCTCTTTACAGTTAATGTTGCTAAAATATCTGCCAATAAGATTTTAATTTTCATGTTTAATGGGATAAACTTTAAGGACAAAAAGAAATGAATACATTAGCTGCTAAGGGTCCAGGTCAAAAGAAACAACAATATAAAACTAAGGGTTGTTCTTTTGTGATAAGGCAGGACACATAAGGAAGAAATGTACAAAGTACCACGCATAGCGTATAAAAAAATACATTTCTAAATTTGGTCTGTTCTGAGGTTAATTTAGATTTAGTACCTAGAAACACATGGTGATTAGATTCTGGTGCTACTATCCACATTAGTATTTATAGACAAGGTTGTCTGAGCTACCGAAAGCCAATTGATGGTGAAAGATACATCTATGTGGATGACAAAAAAATTGGTAGAAGTGAAAGCAATATGATATTTTAGATTACTTTTAGGAACCGATTATTATTTGGATTTGATAGACACTTTTATTGTACCGTCTTTTAGACAAAATTCAGTTTCAGTTTTCTTAATGGACAAATCTGGTTATCATTGTTCATTTGGAAATAATAAGTTTAGTCTATCTTTAAATCCAAATATTATTGGTAACGGTTCCCTTAAGGTTTATGATAACCTATATTCATTTAAAACTATTGCATCTTACAATAAAACCTTGCAAGTGGAGTCATGTGGTACTAAATGCAAAACTAACAATAAATATTTTTAGTTTCATTATGACATAAGCGATTAGGTCACATATCTAGAAATAGAGTTGAACGATTTGTGTCTGATGAGATTTGGATTTTATTGACTTTATAGACTTTAATGTCTATATTAATGTGTAAAGGAAATACAGACCAAAGTTAAATTGTAAACAACTACTTTATTGGCTAAGCTGACAGATCGATAGGTTAATAATTATACGATCCTACACTAAAAAAAATTTGAGACGAGAAGTGTAATATTTTTGAGGATATTGAGTTTGGGGGAAAAATAAAGTCAAAAACATTATCTTTGAGGAGGAATCGATTGTGATTCCTACTATCACTTTTGACGATGTGCATGATTTTGTACCTGTCATTGATCAAGAAGTGAATTCGGAGCCTCAACAAGACAATGTCGAATTACCTCTACAAGTCGTTGTTGAGATACCTTGACAAGATAATGTAGCGGCACCCCCATTCAAGATAAGTGATGATTTCTGATGAACAAACTCAACAACCTCAAGAACCAATAATGTTAAAATGGTTCACAAGAGAAAGGAGAAATATAATTTCGGATAATATTATCATATTTCTCTAGGAACGTGAGGAAAACTATAAAATATTGGAAGGTGATTCAATCATCTTCCGTCAGGCCATGGAAAGTTCCAACTCTTAAAAGTGGATTGAGAAAATAAATAAGGAGTATAAGTCTATGCAAGACAATAAAGTTTAGGAACTTGTCACATTACCAAAAGATACGAAATTCATTGGTTGAAAATGGACATATAAAACCAAGAATGATTCGAAAGGATAATGTGGAGAGGTATAAAGTACGTCTTGCAGCTAATGACTTTACTCAAAAGTTAATTATTGATTTTAAAGAGACTTTTCTCTTCGGTATCTTTGAAAGACTCTTTTAAAACAATCACAACACTTATTGTACATTTTGATCTTGAGTTACATTAAATGGATGTCAAAATTGTGTTTCTCAATGGTAACATCGACGAAACAATTTATGATGCATGCAGAAAACTTTGTGTCGAAAGACCCCAAGAATATGGTTTGCAAATTGACAAAATCTATTCATGGACTCAAGCAGGATTCTCGTCGAAGATACTAAGTTTACAAGTGATTATCTCGTTTGGTTATTGAGATAAACACTATTAAAGATTTTGTATATCACAAGTTCAGTGGGAGTAAACAATTCTCTTTAGTTATATATGTTGATGACATACTGCTTGCCAAAAATAATATAGGTATATTGTACGACACTAAAAATTTCTACCAAATAACTTTCAGAACAAATATCTTGGTGTCGTTTCTTTTGTATTAGGAATCCAGATATACCGTGATCATTCTCGGGATATTCTTGGATTATCACAAAAGATTTATATCAATAAAGTTCTTAAAAGATTTGGCATGCAGGAATGCAAACAAGGTGACAACCCTTTTCGTTAAAGGAGACAAGTTCAGTCTCAGTCAAGTGCCCTAAGATTAGCCTTATAATTAAGAAAATACAATAGATTTTCCATTCATGACCAGTTGTAGGAAGTCTAATGTATGCTCAAGTATGTACGCGTTAGGATATTGCGAACATATTCTGATGTTAGGCAGATATTTTAAGCAAATATGGATGGATCATTAGGTAGCAGCCAAACTACTTAAGTAATTAATAGAGAACAAGAAATTATATGCTCTTTGTAGGAGATCGGATAATTCTGGAGATCATAAGGTATTCCGACTCCGATTTTGTTGAATGCCAACACAACAGAAGATCCACATCAGGTTATGATGACTAATGGAGATATATTTTGGATGAGTGTCGAACATGCACTCATAATTTTTCCACCATGGCAGCAAGGTTTATAACATGTTGTGGGGCATCTATTCAGGGAATATGGTTGCAAAATTTTGTCACAAGGCTGCGCCTACAGTACGGTGTTGAAAGACCACATAAAATTATGGTGTGACAATAAATCAGCAGTACTGTATTCTAATAACAACAAGAACTTGTATAAGTCAAAGGATGTTGACATAAAATTTCTAGTTGTGAAGGAAAGAATTCAGAATGGTAAAGTGTCCATATAACATTAGGACAAACTCCATGTTAGCGGATCCGCTCACAAAAGCATTACCACCCAGGGTCTTTCATGAGCATACTGCTCATATGGGTGTTATCTTAATTAAGTATATGGCAATACAGTAGGAGTTTATATTTTATGTATTTGGGTGCTATTTGATTTTGGACACATTTATGTATTAAAGTATTTTGGATATTTATCTGATCAAATATATAGAAATTCAGTTCATTCTGTTTTCATTATGTTAAAGTATTGATCTCACTAAAGTTAAGGAGAACCAGTTGGAAATAGACATGTATTGATCACATTGCGTGTAATTTTCATGCTACGCATCCATGATTGATCTATGTCGTTTAGCTATATTGGTATATGTGACCATTGATGGTTTAGTTACGCTATATGTGACGAATGCCGCTTTGATCCTATGTTGATATGGTTAATGGACTAGCTTGTCCGGATATGCCCTAAGGATTAAGATAGCAATTTATGAGCTCACTAAGGTTAACACAATTATAAGGTTACATATGTGGTCCAGTGGGAGATTATTGGAATTATTCAATAATATGGGCCACACATGTAAAATTAATTGTGTTGGGCTATCTAAATAATTAAGCCAAATTAAAGTGGTCAATTTGAAAATTGACTTAAGGGTATAATTGTCATGGAATTAATGTGTAGATACTGGAGATAATTCTAATTTGATGAGGGACCAAATTAGAAATATCAAAACATATAAATATATGTATTCATTAGGGTTATGGTCCCCAACTTATACAGCCACCAAAGAGAAATTTTCTCTTTTTCTCTTCTGCATCCCATCAACAGAAAAGAGGGACAAAGAATTCAGATTCTTCTTTGTCATTAAGGCTCGTAGCAAGTTGGAAGATCGAACCCCACAAAAGGACGACAGCTTCAAGATCCATCAAGCCTAGCAATGGATTCAGGTACGCTTCCGCAATTAATTTATGTTCTTCATCTCATGAATCGACATGGTACAATAAAATTCTAACATTATATTGTCAATTTTTTGGACTAAGTATAACATATTTTTAGTTCAGCCAGGACGCTTGAATTCCTGGTTCTGCCCTTGCACAGCAGGATACAGACACAGAGACGACATATGCAGCGTTGAGTATGTGAGACGTGTCTGGCACGATGCTACACGTAGACAGCACCAGTTTGCAGAGTGTCCGGGGACCGGATGCACTTCCTAGGCTAAACAATGAAATAAAACTACACTTTAAGCTGAACTGAAATTTCCAACCAAGCAACCGATCCACATAGAGTTGCTGTCTGGTCCAAATGAAGCCCTAAATTTACACACAGTGCACAAACACGTAAAAGAAGAAGAAGAAGAAGAAGACGACTTTGCTACAACAAAACAAGAATTACTGCTGAGGAGATGCATGTAAGAGGAAGGGAAAGAGAGGGTGTACCATGAGCAGATCCTTGAGAAAGATGACATCTCTGGCAGATATTCCGGCACCGGAGCCCTCGAAAGATCGATGAAACCTTCCAGAAGTGCGCTACTGTTTCTTCTTGTTATGATGGGGGTGGAGAAGGAAGAAGAGCCGTCCTCCATCTCCATGCATGGAATCTGCAATGTGATTGAAACCGAGAGAAATTTGAGGTGGGTTGGAGAGTATAAAGTGAAGTGTGAAGGCTCTACAGTTCCACGGAGGGGTGGTGACTGTTGGTTTCTATAGATAGATAGATAGAGAGTGTTTTTAAAAAGCCCATGTCCCTATGATAGTTAGTGCCAATAAAAAATGTTTTTAAAAAGTAATTAATATATAGATAGATAGATAGATAGATAGATAGATACTGTTTTTAAAAAGTAAACTAATATAAATGTAATATTTATTGTTAAAAAAATAAATGATCGTTTTAGTCAAAATTTATATTTTTCAATAAATGAATGATGCTAAACAAATTCTATTTTTCAATACCTCATTTTTATACACCCATTGCGTTTAAAAGCTGTTGTAATAGAAATATCAAAGAAAAACTTTTGTATTTACCTAGATATTTCATATTAATTTTAATTAATCTTTTTAATTAGTAAATAAATAAAGAGTATTTTGGAAATAAAAAATTTATGGTGAAGCCTACTTTTGGCATTATATAGAAGAGAAAACCATATTAATTTTTATTAATTTTGTAATTAGCAAATATAATAAAAGATATGTTTGGAAAAAAAAAAATTTACGATGAAGTCTACTTTTGACATTATATAGAAGAATAGATTAGAGTGTTTATTCATCTATTCTTTCGCGACATCATCAAGTGTTAGCCTTATTGCGGCCAATGTTTATGGGACTTTTCTTCCTTATTGCCATCCATCTACACGTCGTAGGAAAGGACACCTATATTTTCTATTGAGTTTAGCCCACTTAAGACTAGAAAAGTGCGTAAAGAATGTATTTCATCTCATTAAACCATGCCAATAACCTATTATGATCAAATTAGAGGGAAGGCGAAGTAATTGTACATGCAAAAAGTCATAAATTCGATATTGTTCTGGGTCCTTCGTAGGATACAACTTTAAGCTAGCGGTAAAGGAACACCAATATACCGCTTCCCAAGAAATTTCATCCAAGTGGGAGACGCCCTCGATGTTCCAAATATATTTTGCATGTATAGAAGTTCCGAACCTGTCTCGACAAACCCTAAGATTAACATCATATATCCATATACCTCTTGTCCCGTAGACGAGTCCATACATATCAACATCATCATCCTCGAACTCTATATCCTTCATCTCGTCTTCCAAAATATTTTAATGGAAGACCATACAATTTTTTAAAGCCATGAAGGGACATTAACTAATCCATGTCAACTCCCAAGGATTCAGAGACTAAGTATTAATTGGTCTCCAGATACCACCGCTCGACGAATGTGAATATTGTGCATCATTGTCCAAATGATATAAGTACTTTGCTAGTGCATACTGATTGGTACAATTTATACTTAACGATGTCGTCCAAGTTGTCGAAACCCCAAGGATGATACTTATTTCCATGGTTAATGACTCTCAGTGTAATGTTCCGCTCTGCATAGTAGTATTGTACTGGCTTGTTGTACTAGATGGCCTAGTTGAACTTTGATTCATGCAGAGTAATCATTTCAAAAAACTATATGAACGGGACAGAAAGAGTGTTCATCAAATGGTGAGTGGCTTTGATCTTGGTTTCTTTTATCTCTACTCCTTAATAAAAATATATGCTTGTTTCCCTTGTCCCTATGATAGTTAATGCCAACAAAAATAATTAAATAAGAGAAAGATTTGCAATGCTTTTATTTTTTTTTATCATATTATAAAATATTGGAAATGTAGTTTGGTAATGAGACTGGTATATTGTTACATCATTGTTAAAGAATGAAAAAATGGAATGGTTGTTTCTATATTGTATGCTTACAATATATTGCATTTTAGCCTTGATGTTAGCAAGAAGAAAATTTGAGTATTTCGGATCGTTGAATAATTAGTAAAGTTTGGGACCGTTGAGTCAGCAATTTTGTTAACCCTGGAATGAGAAGGTTGAATGTGAGCCACGACTCGAGGATTGTAGAACATTAAATGAGAATATATTGGTACAATTTGTTGAAAGTTTCTATTATCATGCATGTTATGTTTTATAACTAACTTGCATATACATATATGGTCATGGACAACTTATGCATAAGATTTAGTTCCTCGAGCGATATCTGTGAACATGGAATCGATTCGACCTAGGAGGAATAGGGATAATTGGTGCTAATGTACAAGCACATGGATTATGGGACCTTCAGTGGGGTTCCCTACATGCACTGGAAGGATCACCGTTTACCATGAATCGTCTAAAATGGTGTGTCACCAGTAACCGTCATATAGTTAGACTACATGTTAATGACAACTATTTTGCAAGCCTAATTAGTTGATGCATGGATGAACCTGTGACACCCATATTGTGAGTCCCAATGTGTTTTTGCAGAGAGAAAATATGGAATTATAAGTTGGTATGATAATCCTTATTTGTAGAGGAAAGGATGGTGGCCTTGGGTAAGGCTCACTTTGTCAATGATATATTTATGTCTTATATTTATGTTTATGAAATTGTTAACTGGCCTTAGAGAAAGTAGAAAGATCACATAATAATTTTACTTGTTTTTATGCTTATTGTTTAAGTGAGTCGAGTTGATACCTCTCACCAGTGCATTCCATAATGTGCTGACCATCGTCCCTACAGGTGCAAAAATTACTTGGGACAAATACAAGGCTTTCAGAGCTCTTTGACAAGTTGAAGCTTTCATTCGAGGATGTTATTTATTATTATAAAAGATATAATGTATGAAATATTGTTCATCGTATTAGTTTTATGATTGTAAGCAAGTGAGCATATTTCAGTAGGCCATGGAGCGCCTTCAATATAAAGAACCGTTTTCTCACATTTATATGTTCTGCTTATTTTTGCTGCAACGACTTTGTTTTTGAGATGCTTTATCGGCCGTGTATGTTCATGCCTTGACAAGTGCAATTTGTACTTGTACAACATCATGTCTAGTTATGACTTTTGGTTCTGCAAAATCGGGGCGCGATACTCAGTACCCGTCCGGTCTCATGAAAATAGATACGTGAAATAGAATTAAAAACTAACAAATTATAATTTAAAAAAATTAAAAATCATAACATAATATACTTGCATTTTTGTTCAATATCTTATAAGCAATATGATACCCAAAGGATTGTAGGAGATAACAACCACTACGACGAGTCACTTTAGAAGGTTTGTGTTCGCCATCGGATTATTTGTGGATAGAAAGAGTGCTTGAGATTACAAGTATCTTTCAAAGAGGATAAGGGAAGAAGAGAGTATAAACAAGACTCCTTTCCTTTCCTTTATATAACACGATTTTGAACAGTACATCAAAACCATAATAAGAAGGATTTGTTAATACAAATAAAGATTCTCGAAAAGGTGCCAATGGAGATCGAGTACTGTAATTGACCCCTGTACTCCGTTGTTGATCCGATACTTAGTAGCTTCTTGGAGTGCTTTCTATGACTCTCTCATGTGTATCTGGTATCCTCATTGACGAGGTTGATTTGGTGGATTCGATCAGTTGATGATATGATCTTCTCCATTTTGATCATCTTCTTGAGGATCTTTCTTCCCGATGATTCGATTCTCTCCCTCTTCTCTGCCCCCCCTTCACTTGCCTTTTAGCGGACAAGTTATAAATGAGGTAATGATGACAGGGGAATCTCTTGCGTGGAAGATGCCATCTGGGTGTCACAGCTGTTTAGGCAGGCTGTTTAACCGCTTGGCCTGGTTGAGGTGTTGATTGGGCGACCATTGGTGCAGGAGCTCCGAGAGAGGACTTACGGATCCTCAGGTGTAATCATCGGTGGTTGTGACTGTCCACCCGCACGGCTTAATCACAGGTGACCTAGCACGCGTGAATGTTTGGGATAACTTGTTGTTTGAATGGTGCGATTGTGTAACACACACACCATAAATGGGAGATTTAAATTAGGTGCCACGTATCGGTTATGATTTTGGAAGGAATATTTGGTTTGAATGGGGCGGTTATGGTGCACACACTATAAACATGGTATTGATCTTTCCAGCTGTTGTCGATGGGATTTGAGATGATCTGATTTAGGATGTGAACTAGTTTGTGGTGATCTGGTCCGGGGCATGAACCAGTTGTTATTGATCTGGTTCAGGTCGCGAACTAGGTTGTTGAGGGAAGGAGGTAGCTCAGCCTAGGACTTGAGCCGTCTGTTTTGATATGGAGACTGGTGGACAGTTTGAGCCGCATGCCTCCTTGGCCGCATAGGGGCCTTCTGGAGGGGAAGCCACATGGTGCCTAGGCCATATGTGAGCTAGTCGCGTAGAGTGGTCCAGTTGCCTCTGGTTCTACAAAGGTGGTATACCTCAGGGTACTATGTTGTTGGGGCTTGGCATCCCGTTGGGGATCTTCTGGGCCTTCGTGCATCTTGTTTGAGATGGCTTGTCCTTGATCGAGCTTAGAAATTTTCCATGCCTCTACAAGACCCCTTCAAAGTTTTCAAACTTAGCAATGAGTTTGGAATACTTTGAACAGAAGCATGGGCTTTTTAGGGTTCTTGGGTCGTCGAGGCTTCAGTGGAGTCTTTGGACTCCTGATGATGTCGCTTCGTCTGGGCACACCTCTTTTTGAAATTCGCCAGGCTGGCAAGTTTTTGAATGATACTTGTTTCGGGCCTTGATGAAATCTCGCCTCGAGTTCTATTCTCCTGTTGTCTGGAGGGTATAAAATTATGCCTGGAGGGAATCGAGACGTCATGCTTCATTATGATTGCTCCTTACCATAAATGCGTGAATCTAAAGGGTTGGTGGCCCTTCCTATATAAGGGGATCATCATCCTCGAGTTGTTTCATCTCATCCATGGCTCCGGAGAGGATTATAGTTATTGGCGCTTCAGGAGGTCGAGGCACGTGTGTCACTCCCCGATCCCAATATACGTATTTTACATGTTTATGTATATGGTATTTGGTATCTGTACACGTGCACCTGCGATCCTGTATTTTACACCCAGTCTAGGCATGGGACAGTATCCCGTCGCGGAATTGTGTGTCACCCCTTGTCCTTGTTTGGTTGTAGGTGTGGTTCACTACTTCAATAATAGGATTCCTGGACCGTGTTGTGACTAGGATTTTATTTATTTAATTAATTTTTAGTTATAGCATGTAACAATTAACATGTCATATTAGCCACATGGCTAGGGCATGCTAGGATTAGGGTTTTATGAGCCAACCCACCCACTATAAATATTCTCTTTCTCTCTCTCTCTCTCCTTATTAGCCCTCATTTATTTCCCAACAAATTTTAGGCAAGTACACCTTGTTCAAATAGAGAGGTTTCTTGTATTTTCATTTCTTAATTTTTTTTCCTTTCTAGATTGTGTAGATTTAAGTTTCTAAAACTAGGATTTATGGGTTTTCGTGGTTTTGATCTATCAAATTTGGTTGTTTTCAAAAACTAATTGTTCCATGTTGTATAAAATTTGATTTCATTCAATTTTGATTTTTATTTCGCCCGATTCCGAGTCCTATAGCCCAAGTTTTGGACATTGGAAGTTTATAAAACTCCATGTCCAAAAGCTTGCTGCTGGTAGGGACGATGACCCTCCGCACGCGAGCTTCGTGCCTCGCGCCATCTTTCGTACAGGCCCTCGGGTGCTATGCACCTTCCACGTGCTCCTTCGCGCGTTGTGCGCCATTCGCACACATTCGCACGTTGTGCGCCATCCGCGCGCCTTTGTGCTTTGTGCACCATTCGTGCGCTATGTATCATTCGTACGCCACTGTGCGCGATACGCCATTCGTGCACTGTAACTGCATGTTTCTAAAAATGTGGGTAACTTTGTCATTTTACAAATTGTTATATATTGTAAATATTAATTAGGAATACTGTAAGGATTATTAGATTATTTGAGTTTTTGTTAGTCGGGTTAGGAGCTAGTCTAGATTTTGACTTGAGTTAGTGACCCGGTTAGACTAAACACTAGTCGAAGCCCAAGGATTAGTTAGGCATGGCCCACAAATCTAACTCATCAGGCTAGTGTAATTAGACTAATCCCACATGACCATTTAGTTCAATTAGAGATTAGGTTTTTGTCCAAAATGGCCCCAAACCTTCACATGCAACTAATACCCAAATGACAACTTAAAGGACATGTTTGGTATTTTCTCTAACCTAGGATGTCATGGATGGCCAAATAGGAGATGCTCCCTTTATTCATTTTATTTAGTTCAAGCCTCTATCTTCCATTGCTAGAGTTCTTTCTAAAGGAAGAGCCTTCCCACCCTTAATTTTACTCCTAATCTCACTCATTCCTCTACCATTATCCTCATTCTCTCTAAAGGAAGTGCCTACAAGGAGCTAGGAGCAAGGAGAAGAGTCTATTTGCTAAGGAGTTTTCATGTCAGAATCGTGTCCTTTGGATTATTCATTGAGAATCCACTCTCAATAGGTATAACACTCTCTCACCTTGTCATTTTGATTCAAATTTTGATATGGAGCCCATAGGAACTCACCCATGTGTAGGGATGACCCTTAGGATTGATTTAGAGACTCTATTGAGTCTTTATTTGATAATTTGGCTAGGTTTTGTGCCACCCTTGGAAGAAATCCGAGGGTGACACACCAAGTGTTTGTAGGAATGCCTCATAGGCTATTTGGGGGTTTGTTTTCATTTTGAGCATGTGTATGGGTAGGTTATCCTTGGTTAGGCTATTATAATGATTTTCTATATATTATACAAGCATATAATTGAGTTATATGTTATGTATGCATATAACTACATATCTAATGTATCATGTATATGTTGTAATATGTCTTATAGTAGAGCATATCTCTATAGTGTATGTATATAAATATGAGTAATGTAACATGGTGGTCTATCTATTTTGTGATGTGGCAGTGTGGGAGGGGTTGATGTTCTGCATAGGTCATGGAGAATGGGGGTTCAAGTAATAGCAGTGTTAGAAGTAGTGTGAGGGGATTTGATGTATGGCCAATTTTGTTAGAGCAACAGCAGGACAGATTGCAGTAGAGGGGTAGCAGCATTGCCTCCGTTGCAAATTGCAGATGGCTCCTCTTAGCCAAGTCTGTGGCAATAGCATGTAGAGAAGGGCACTAGGCCATGCTGCACACAGCAGCAAATGGCCCTGGGCCTTGGAACCCTGCTGGACTACTGCAGTGAGGAGTCAACCCAGACTCAGAGCATGGCAGGAAGGGGGCTCCTAGTGGTATAAGAGCAATAGAGGATAGGAAGGAAGAGATTTAACCAGCAGCAGAACATAGATATCATGGAAGTGTGTGTGTGTGTGTTGCTCTAAAGAAAGGGCTCAGTTGTAGGTGTACAGAAGTTAAGGGAGGGGCCTAAGTCCAGTTCTGGACTGACTGGGATGAGGTTACATGAGGAAGAAAGTTAGGATATATATATATAATATATATATATATATATATATATTTTTTTATATATAATATATATATTATATAATATATATATATATAAAATATATATATATATATATATATATATATATATATATATATATATATATATATATCACGACCCGCACCCTAGAGTAAGGGCACGAGACGTGGGTACGTCTAGCCTACGCCGCAGTGTCGGCGGTAGAACGCTGTCCTAGGTCTCATGCATCTAACAGTATAAGGCTAAGCAGTTTATACTCCCGAATGGGGGTGACATAGCAGATGTAAACTCAATCACATCTAAGGTAGAGCATAATGGAAGATAGATAAAACATGAAATCCAAAGGAGATACAGCAGATAGAAGTCTAAGTGTCTAAGATACACTAACCCAGAAATACATCTCAAAGCTCAAATACATTAATCCATAAATACAACTCAAGACAACTGAAAATAAGCTATAAGCAAAACCCTAGCTATCTATACAACCTCTACTGGGTCTCCTCTAGGCTAGCAGGCAACCTCCAAGCTATCTGTAAAATTTTCAATAGGTCAATCAGGACGGGAACGAGCACATATCTCTCAAACAGTTCATAGCAGGTTAGGAGTATAAATCATGCAATAGAGTAAAATACAGGAAGTGCCGAATAGAAGTACGAGTAAACAGGAGATATTTTATAACTGAAAGTAATACATGATAGTAGAGACTGTAAGTAGCTACGTGATTTAGAGTACAATATGGTTATGTAATCGGCTTAGGGGCACATGAATACAACTAAGAGGCACATGAATACAGCTACTGGGATAATGATCACATAACCAATTTTACTCACCCCGCCCTAATCAATACAATGATCCATTCAAGTTACGTTATAGGCACATGAATACAGCTAAGATACGTGAACTCATGTAATGAGTAGTACATGAGGCACATGATAAAGCACATGAAAGCACATGAAGCACATGAAAGCACATGAGAACATGTAAAAACATGAACTAGTACGAGTACAAGGAGTACCTGATGCACATGATAAAGTACATAAGCATGAAATACCCGATGCACCCGTAAAGGGATAACATCTCAGGAAAGGATCCATATAGTACTAATCCGTGAAGATACGTGTCAGCATCAAGTAGAGTAATCTAGAGCAAGAATATAATCCAGGTAAGTATGAAAAGATCAAAGAATGTACTCGCTGCTAACTGAATGTCCAAGATGAAAGTACTGTCCGAGGAGTGGTGTCTGGCTCCTATTCAGAAAAGTACAAGTCACAACAAGTCCAGAATAGTAATAAAATGCACTATAATGCGTTCTACATGAATCTAGGTTAATCTAGACCAAAGTCAACTCCTGGTCAACTCTGGTCAACCCTAGTAGTCAAACTAGGTCAACCAAGTCAAACCTAAGTCAATTATGGTCAACTAGTCTAGGTTAGTCAATTCTAGGTCTAAACAAACTAAGTATATACAAATCAAGTATCCAAGATAGCTACTAACTCATAGCCTAAGTCACTTGTTAAACCAAGCACAAAACTAAGCCATAAGCTAACAAGGCGCACAACTTAGTCATATAATGTATATATATTATTCACATTCACTTATTCATATACATAGATATATATATAGGAAAGCTATATATAGGCACATACAAAAAAAATAGAGAAAGATAGGTAAAAGAGTAAGTGAGTGTGTGTGTTTGGCATGTGTGTGAAAGGGTATGTTAATGCTCTCAAATTTAGTGATAGGTAGGTGTATGTGACATGGGATACATGGTGTCGAAGGGTGTATGAATGCATATGTGAAAGGTTATAGGTTAACTCAGTTTATAGAAATAATACATACATACTTACCTTGTATACATGCATATATACATATCATGTATATTACATTTACATGATACATACATGTATACTTGTATTATATTATACTTACATTCATGCATATTAGATACTTGTATTTATATTAACATATTGCAAACATTCATTTCATTCATGCATCTATGCATTACCTACATGTTTTATACATATGCATACATTGTATATTCATATCATTTTATACATTAACATAGAGACATACAAACATGCACACATCATATATTTCATACCTTGTATTACCTTACATATCATGTTATATATTATCATTCATTCCTTTCATATATTACATTATCTTGCATGCTTGCATTCATATTACATTCTATATTACCTATATACATGTATTTTCCATTCATTCATGCTTGCATCATATACTCTACATTACCATACATGTTATCATTATATATTGCATTACAATATTTATACATTATGCATTCATATCTATCATTACATATATATCTTCATGTACACATTATATATCATTCTTTCATTCATGCATTGTTTATATGCATTATATTAATTGCATTCCTACATGCTTGCATTCAACCATATATATACATTAATGTAAAGAGAATATATATTATATATATCATTTTATTCATCTAACATATCATATATTACATACTCTATATTAATTTAATATCTATACTACATAGGCTCATAGGTTACACAAAATGCATATATCGTATAGTCACTCTTCTACTTAAAACCAATACTGTACCAATTGGGCATTCACTAAATTCTAGGATTAACGTATGTTGTAGTCCTTTGTGTTAGCTTTCCGAAACTTTAAACGGATCGCATTTTCGTGTCGGAAGCTCCCGAATCGCAAAAATACCGAAACACGTTTGTCTTTCGTACAGCTGACACTCAAATAATTCTACAGAACATTATAGAAAGAATTTGGCTTATTAAAATATATATTTGGAAAGCTAACTTTGATACAGTTCTTTAAAAAATAGGAGATAAATCGGAGTTCTAAGCTAAAAGTTATGATATTTCTAAGTTGCTTTGGTTAATAAAAACGTGGATGAAAATTATGACGGATTTGACAAAAGAACACATATAGGCCAAGATACTTGGATACAAACATAGGTATCCAAATGAAACTCATTCTAACCATCCTAACTAAGATCAATCCACTCTCTAACCATTATAAAACTGAATTTAAATATCTATTTAAACTATTATTATACATACATACACATGGGGTGTCCTAATTTGAGATCTATCAAGTAAGACACAAGACACATATCTAAAATCCTCAAGAGAGCTCCAAATAGCCTCAAATTTGAAACTAAATGGGACACATGCATGAGGATGGATCCTACGGATTCAAAACTAATTTATATGCAAAGGGAATCGATTTAGAGGATGGGTTTTTACCTATTGTGAGTGGAATCCCAATGAAATCCTTTAGGACACGGCTCCGATACGAAGATCCCTCAAAGTGGAAACTCCTCCTTACACTCCTCTTCCAATCCTTGGTAGCACCCTTCCCTTGGAGAATGGGAATGATTGAGGGAAGGTTTGGTGAAGGAATAATTTGATTTGGAGATCAATCAATGGAAAGGCTCTCTAAAATTGGGGAAGAACAAAAGGA
>JANAVB010012598.1:5336705-5466705 GCA_029216955.1 Iris pallida | reverse complement strand
GTTGTTAGTTAAGATTTGTGGGGGAGGATATGAGTTAGCTTGGTTAGTAAATGATGTGTGTTAGATTGAATGTTAGGATACCCAATTAGAGTATCAAGTATTCATGTTGTGTATGTGTCTCAGTAGACAAAAGTATCTATAACTATCTAAATGAGTGTGTCTAGATAATATATACCATGTAAGGATGTATCATAAATAAATAAATAAATAAATAAATAAATAAATAAATATATATATATATATATATATATATATTATATATATATACATATATATATATATATATATATATATATATATATATATATATATATAGTATGGTAACCTATATGCATGTATAATGCAATGTTTGACTTATAGAAGTGGGTATTATAGAGGAGAGGCAAAGGGTTTAATATATACATGTAGGCAAGCTAAGACTATATAGGGTATTATTATAGGTAATATACTACTATATAGAGAATAGTCTAATGAGCCTACTCCTTTACTGAGAGCAGCAAACCCTAGAAACTTAGGGTATGGATACCATAGCTTGGATACAGTCACAAACAACTTAGAAAGGACTAATTTGGCTAGTTAGACTTAAAGTTGACTAGGTTTGACCAATTGACCTAGAATTGACCAATTAACCTAGAATTGACCTATTGACCTAGAAATTGGCTAGTTGACTGGTTCTCAAATTCAAACTTGATATTGACACAATATTGCCTATTTAGGTCTTCGGGACGTCGTATCGGACGTCGTTGATACTATACACAAGTTTGCAGGCGAGTACATTCTCTGATAATATTTCTGTTTTATGATATCGTCTATGTTTCTTGTATTTAGTGTAGATAACCTTGTTCTCTTGACACATTGTTCACACAGATTGGTATTTGTTTGGATCCCGTCATGAGATGTTATTCCTTGTATTCCTTGGTATATCTTGTGCGAACCTTGTCCTTGTTCCTTGTGCATTGTATAGACACGATTCCTGTAAAGGCTCGCGACCTTCTCAGGGAATCCGTGTCATAACGTATCATGGTTGATCCACTATACTGGTCGGGGGCGGGGGTATTAGCGTAGATATGTGATCAATACCCTCTTTGTATCAAGTCTTGAACCTTCAATAATGTTAATCATATACCGCACGTATGATTAACCAGGCCAACTCTTGTATCATGTTCCTAAGTCGATCACATTTTGAAACTAGTGCTAACTCACATAGATAGTAGTTTCCTAATTCTTGTACATGATATACACTGTTCTCTGCTCTTATATTCATTTACAGTCTTGATATGACTTACCATGATTCATGTACGTATCACTTTACCTTGTATATTCTCTCTATTTACTGCTACATATTCTTTATCGTCTAACTAGAACTGTTATTGGAGATTTGTGCTCCTTCCATCCTGACTGGATATTTGACAAAATTTTATAGATTACGACGAGGACAAGTGTCCTACCTACTATAGTCCTCATGACGTAGTGGGCGTAGACCAGGAAACCTTAGACCAGCAGGGGTTAGTTCCAGTCGATGAGGCACTAGTGGTAGCTCAGTTAGATTAGTTTGGTACTGGACTTTGTCTCCAGATAGCACTTGGCATGTTATTATTTTAGAATTTATATTTGAATTGTTGACTCTGAGACTCTGGACTTGTATTATTTATGTATTAGATTTTTGGATAATATTTTCATATCTTGTTGTCTTTACTTTTTCGTATCTTCTATCTTTCTTAGAATATTGTGATTGATTATATTATATTGTCATTGCTTGACCATCTCGACAGGTTTGATATTATAATTGTTGTTATATAGTAGACCTAGACAGCGTTCTATGCCATTTCTATGGCGTAGGCTGGGACGCTTTCACGCACTCGTGCCCCTACTTTGGGTGCGGGTTGTGACACATTTTTAGTGGTGGCCCATGCAGGTCAAAAGTCACAATTAGTGTAATGTCGTAATGGTGCACGACTTAGAGTACTGCTACGAGCCTGCTATAGGTTTAGAAGATATAGGCTATAGGCTAAGGATACTCAATCACAGTTAGGACTACTTGAGAAGATTCTAGGGAGGACCCTTGATAATCTCATAATAAACTATTTCGAAATTTGATTCCAACTGTTTCTGTTGCTTCTTCCTAGTCCGTGGTTGAATTTGATTCTTGGTGTTCATTGATTTTCTACTAGGATAAACCTTTGGACTAATTTGCCTCGGTTATGGAATCTAAGTCTTCCACAGCCACATTATCTGGCATGGCGAAGATATAGGGTCTGATTTTAGATGTATTTCTCGGGTTGTGGGAATTTAAGGTTTTCGTAGCCAAGCATTCGGCAATGCAAAAATGTTAGATACCACGATATTAGAGGTATGTACCTTAGTTGCAGATCCAATGGTTTATTGCAGCCATACTTACTGGCATGACGAGGATTCCGATAACTTGATTCTGGGTAGACGGATATGGTTATTAGATTATAGAATAGATACCCTATAGAGGGTATCCTAGTATAATGGAGTAGGTATCATTGGAGATGTTACTTGGGTATCTTGGAGAAGAGAGTGAGAGCTAGACCACCTGTGGCGCAGCATCATGTCCCGCACTAGCAGCGGGATATACCCCGACATGGCAGGGCTTTTGCGATGACGGTTGAGGAGACCCACACTACAGGTGATGGACTAGGAGGTTAGGTCTTATTATTCCTTCTTCCCTATTTCATTCTACCAATTGATTGTTTTATTGATTTCTTAGTACCTTTAGCTCGCATATGTGATGTCATGCTAGATTAATAGAAAACCCAATGGAGACTGCAATAATATGACACTGTAGAGACAAAAACCATGCATGTTTGTTCCCTTTTCCATATAATTGCATGTTGTATAACATTGTATATAATTTTGTATACTTTGATTGTTGGAGGCTTGACCTAGAGAAGAGTACAACCATTTCAAATTGTGAGGGCAAAATTTTTCTAGGGGGTAGGATTGTAACTGTCTGTTTCAAAAAATGAGGGTAACTTTGTCATTTTACAAATTGTTATATATTGTAAATATTAATTAGGAATATTGTATGGATTATTGGATTATTTGAGTTTTTGTTAGTCGGGTTAGGGGCTAGTCTAGATTTTGACTTGAGTTAGTGACCCGGTTAGCCTAGACACTAGTCAGAGCCCAAGGATTAGCTAGGCATGGCCCACAAACCCAACTCATTAGGCTAGTACAATTAGACTAATCCCACATGACCATTTAGTTCAATTAGAGATTATGTTTTTGTCCAAAATGGACCCAAACCTTCACATGCAAACAACGACAACTAATTACCCAAATGACAACTTAGAGGGCATGATTGGTATTTTGGTTAGGCTCTAACCTAGGATGTCATGGCCGGGCATATATGAGACACTCCCTTCATTCATTTCATTTAGTTCAAGCCTCCATCTTCCATTCCTAGAGTTCTTACTCAAGGAAGAGCCTTCCCACGATTAATTTCACTCCCAATGTCACTCATTCCTCCACCATTATCCTCATTCTCTCTAGAAGGAAGTGCCTACAAGGAGCTTGGAGCTAGGAGCAAGGAGCAAGGAGAAGGGTCCATTTGCTAAGGAGTTTTTGTGTCGGAATCGTGTCCATTAGATTATTCATTGAGAATCCACTCTTAATAGGTATAACACTCTCTCACCTTGTCATTTTGATTCAAATTTTGATATGGAGCCCATAGGAACTCACCCATGTGTAGGATGACCCTTAGGATTGATTTAGAGACTCTATTGAGTCTTCATTTGATAATTTGGCTAGGTTTTGTGCCACCCTTGGAAGAAATTCGAGGGTGACACACCAAGTGTTTGTAGGAATACCTCATAGGCTATTTGGGATTTTGTTTTCAGTTTTGAGCATGTGTATGGGTAGGTTATCCTTGGTTAGGCTATTAGAATGATTTTCTACATATATTCATGCATATAATTGAGCTACATGTTATGTATGCATACAACTACATATCTAATGTATCATGTATATATTGTAATGTGTCTTATAGGAGAGCATATCTCTATAGTGTATATGTATATAAATATGAGTATTGTAACATGGTGGTTTATGTACTTTGTGCTGTAGCAGTGTGGGAGGGGTTAATGTTTTGCATAGGTTATGGAGAGAATGGGAGCTCAAGTAATAGCAGTATTAGAAGTAGTGTGAGGGGATTTGATGTATGGCCGGTTTTGTTAGAGCAACAGCAGGGCAGATTGTAGTAGAGGGGCAGCAGCAGTGTCTCTGTTGCAAATTGCAGATGGCTCCTCTTAGCCATGTCTGTGGCAATAGCATGCAGAGCAGGGCACTAGGCCATACTAGACACAGCAGCAAATGGCCCTGGGCCTTGGCACCCTGCTGGCCTACTGCAGTAAGGAGTCAACCCAGCCTCAGAGCATGGCAGGAAGAGGGCCCCTAGTTGGTATAAGAGCAACAGAGTATAGGAAGGAAGAAGATTTAACCAGCAGTAGAACAAAGATATCATGGGAGTGTGTGTTGCTCTAAAGGAAGGGCTCAGTTATAGGTGTGCAGAAGTTAAGGGAGGGGCCTAAGTCCAGTTCTGGAGTGACTAGCATGAGGTTACAAGAGGAAGAGAGTTAGTATATATATATATATATATATATATATATATATATATATATATATATATATATATATATATATATATATATATAGATTGATAGATAGAGATGTTGTTAGATAATCAAATAGATGTAGATATAGAGGAATAGTTATAACAGTAGAGAGAGAGAGAGAGAGAAAGAGGTATCAGAAACCTGGAATAGGAAGATAGTTCTGTCCTGGTTCAGGGTTCATCTCTGAATGGTCATCTCTTGCATACTACCAATCCTTCATATTATAACCCTTCATTGTTAATGTGATGTTTTATTTGGCATTTCCTTCTTAAATGTTTATTTAGGACATGCTTCATGCTTCATCTTAGGACTCTCTTTTTTGTTATCAGTAACTTGGTCATCCTTGTATCTCATCCTATCTGATGGAAGGACAAATTTGAGTAGGTAAGATTTTTGGGTGTTGTGCTATGTGTTGTGTAAGGGCAATGGATAGGAAGGAGGGATATATGTATGCTGTGTATTAGAAGGATTATGGGTGTTATCCATATATATATATATATATATATATATATATATATATATATATATATATATATATATATATATATATATATATATATATATATAAAATATATATATAAAAAAAATGTTATATATATATATATATATATATATATATATATATATATATATATATATATATATATATATATATATATATATATATATATATATATATATATGGGAGCGGATCAAAAGCCCCCCTTAGAAAACCTCCTAAAAACTCCCCCTACTCTCGGCCGTAATTTAATGTTAATATTAATGTTAATATTAATGTTAATGTTAATATTAACATTAATATTAATGTTAATATTAATGTTTATGTTAATATTAATTTTTATTTTTATTTTTATATTAATGTTAATGTTAATATTAATGTTAATGTTAATGTTAATATTAATTTTAATGTTAAGTTTAATGTTAATTTTAGTATTTAATGTTAATATTAACATTAATATTAGCATTAACATTAATATTAATATTAACATTAAATTACGGCTGAGAGTGAGGGGGGTTTTTTAAGGGGGGCTTTTGATCCGCTTCCTATATATATATATATATATATATATATATATATATATATATATATATATATATATATATATATATGTTGTGAATGTACATATAGGTATTTGGACTAATATATGAGTGTAGATAGATGGATGAATAGAAGGAAAGGAGAAGTGTAACAATGGTATGTTCAATATAATTATATATGGTACCAGTTGTGTGGGTTGGAGTTTATCTAAGACATTAGAAGGGTTTGGAAGGTTTTGGGTAGTAGCAGAAGCTAAGATATTGGGTTTTGGAGTATCAAATGATACTTGATACCTGAGTAAAGGGGTATCGCAAAGAATAATGTGGAGAGTGATGATGGAAACATCAAACTTAGAATTTAAGTTCATATAATAAACTTGAACTATACAGCATCAGTATATTGCTATACCAGCAGCTGTGTTAGCACATGGCCCCTTTGGCCATGTTTAGTTATAGGAAAGGGTATATGTGTTAGAAGTTAGCATATGAAAGTAAGGAAGCAGGGAACCTAAGGTTTAAACATAAAGAAGATTTGGGGGCTCAAATGGAAATGGAAATAGCAGTAGTTTGTGCACAGGTTTTTGGCAACAGCTGCTGCATCTGGCTGGCCTGATAGCATGGGTCTGCAACAACAGTAGCAAGCAAGCCTAGCCTTGCTAACAACAGGGAAGTTAAGGCAATGTGCAGGTTAGAAGCATCATCTGATACTGATACATGGGGTAGCAGATGGTCAAGTTTAAGAGCATGGGTTTAGGGTTTAGACATTAGGATATTAGGATTGGGTTTGAGGTAGGTTAAGGGTTTTCCCTTTTGGGCCCGATCCTTGTGGCAAGTGCCAAGGATTGGAATGTCAGTTTGGGGCAGCATATGGTATAGCTACAGTGAAGCAGCAATGTGCAGTATGGCTCAGAGTTAGGCCATTGGATTTGGTCATTGGCAAGTGGCATTATGATTCTGCTAGTAACATGTAACGCCCCAGTCCCAAAATACCTAAGACTAAGTGCGAAGACATGCCAGCTGCATACATACGAAGTATACTCCAATATATGGAATCCTCGTATGTATACATAAGCTGTAAAATACAACAACCATGGTAACTAAATCTCATCCATAAAATCAAAAGAATAATGATATAAATCAACTCATGAATTATTCTTTTTAAACAAGACGTTGGGCGAAGACAAATCCACTACCAACCAATTTAAAAGAAAAGTAATACATGGCAAATGGAATGGTTTGTCGAGAGTACAAGGAAAGATCCAAGATACGTCATCTTCGAAGGAAATAAGAAGATCACAACCTCAGCTAGAATACCTAAAAATATCACAGAAGCACGCACCTGGAGAGATCACCAGGTCCTCAGAGGGATGTAACAAGATACATAAAGAACATGCCATATAAACTGAATACAAAATATGCCATAAAGTCACAGACTAAAGGTAAAGTTTTCCAACCATAACACGGCCCAATATCTCATCATCAAAACAGTAAACTACTCCTACAACCAAACAAGGACAAGGGGTAGTATACTATTTCGCGATGTGATATTGTCCCATGCCATAACTTGAATGAGATGTGACATAACATTAAATAAGGTCTCCTAACCATTCTAGCATGCAATTTAGAAGACACCACAATGTATGGGCAGGTGAAAGCTGACTCCCCCAGGACAAGGTAACAACTCACAACACGAACATGTCAAGTACCAATACTATCAGCCGACGTAACTCGAGGCTAGCGGCCCACGTGACCCATCAGTCCACATAGCTCGAGGCTAGTGACCGTCGCGACACGACTACCGTAATACGCAGTTACTATGACTTTTGCATTTGGGTAGCCCATACATCTAACTGTCTTCACCCTTTCAAGAGTCATTTTCAAAAGATAGTCCGCTAAGACTAGGTCCACATGCATATTAAAATTCAAGCAAGAAAAATAATTGAAAGCAAAATAAAGTAACTATAAACAACAAGTTAGGGATCCAACTAAAAATAAACAGGAAATAAATATGCAGTAATCAAATAAAGAAACATGCAACTAATTATAAGCAGTAAAAAAGGCAAGGTATCTTGCCTGAGGTTGTGTGCAAAAGGGTGACGTCCAATAGCTCGAACCGTCAGAATAGTGAAGCGATGAAAGCCAAATCCCACATACGTCCTCGATGCTGAAATAAACACCACAAACGTGTTTGAAATAAAAGATATGTTTAGGAAATGCCTGTCCAAAAGTCCAATTCTTGAACAGGGGCGAAATCATAATTTCGGGTCAAAACGATGTTCGCCATTGGACCCATTTTACACCGAAACACGTACCAATATCTATGGTCTATAGAGTCATCAAACTATATGTCTACGGATCCGATTTGAGGAGGCAAACTCAATGGTATGTCCAATTTTGGATTTCGATGAGCTTTACACAATTTCGCCCGTTGGAGCGGGTCGCGGGCTCGCCAAATAGGCGTTCTAGTCGACCTTCTCAGAATCGGACCAAACTTGGCATACATGACCAAAAAAATGATACGGTCCTGCTGGCACAAGTTTCGTCTCGATTTGACGAACGTGCACAAAGTAATTAGGGAATTTGCAAAGTGGCCGATACGGTAAATTTCGACGGATACGCATCAAAGTCGTCGCGCACACGCAACCAATTTGAATTTTGTCAAAGCCCACACGTCTGCGAAGTCGATATGCATCTTTCGATACTTTCGGTTCGCGACCACATCGCCTCGTTTGGAGGGACGCCCATCGTATCAGAGAAGAGTTTTCTAATTTATACAGTTTTTGAAACAACTTCTCGTGCATATTCACAACCAATTGTCTTTTCATATATTTAACGAAATCATGATCTACAAGTTGCATTTTAATCCTGTATATGTTGTCTTGGACTGTTTAAATTTAGATTTCAAAAACTGGCATCAGGTCGGCCATGGGTGGCCTTCTAAGTTGCGGGTTGGGACAGCCGTATTACTCTGTTTTCGAATAGATTTTTCCTCGACTTCGTGTCAATTTTTGGGCGAACTAATGCACTATAATATAATATATTTGAATGAAATTATAGTCGTACATGTTATGAATATACCAGAGAAAATGATTCACAAAACGAACCGTCGTACGCGGAGAACTCGGGCAACGAAGTTGGCTCTGTGTTCGCTGCTGTCGCCTCTGCTCTGCGGTTTCTGCGGCTGCTATACTCGGCCGCGCCTGGCCAACGGCTCCAGCGGCACGACAGTGGCTGCATACGCGTGGCTTCCAGGGCGGCGATATTAGGTTAGGGTTTGGGGTCCTTCGACAGTTCTCAATATATGCGCAGGAGGGGGTCGGGTTTGGGATTTATGAGGGGACCGGTTCTGTGATATATGAGGGGGCGGTTCTGTGATATACGAGTGGGATCGAGTTTGAGGTCTACTATTCCCGCAAGGGAACAATAACACCTGAATTTTGTTTTTGTTTTTTTACTCAAATCCTTCAAATTCTAAAATGATTTAAAAATCTATAACATCTTATCAAAACATATTTTATACGTGTATTTATTAACTATAAAATATTATATATTATAACCACCACATTTTTAATTTAGGGATATTTTGGTCATTTTGTAATTATTATATTATTTATTAATTTATTGAATTCATGTATTGATATGTGGTTTTGTTTGATGTTTGTGTAGTATAAATGGGTTTAACTTAGCCAACCTTGACTAGAAGCCTAATAATAATAATTAGAATTAATTTGACCTTGTAGGAATTGTTTTATAATTAATTAGTTATTTTAGAATGTTTTAAATGAATTTTAGTCATTTTAGCCTTTTTAGCCATTTTGGCTATTTTGTGATTTTCTAGATATTTTGACTTGTGTTGTGCTAGCAACTGGTTTAACCTTAGTGGATATTGTATAGGAGCCTAACCATGTCTTTGAATTTATTTTTCACCTATTAGAATTTATTTAGGGCTTGGGTTCAATTTAGAAGACTTTTGGATAATTTTTAAGCCTTTTTGCATGTAGCCTTTTGAGCCTTTTGACTTGGACCTTATTTCAACTTGAGAGGGAGTTGGCCCAAGTGAAACCCTAAACCTAGAAACCCCCCATACTGGCCGGCCACAACAGTACCCTCCTCTCTCATTCATTTGTGAAGCAGCCTCCACAAGTGAAACCCTAATAGATCTTCTCCTCCAAAAATTTCTAGTTTCTTCATCCGGAGTCCGTTTCTCCCCAAATGAACTCCGTTGCACTCATCTAGAAGAGGAGGATTTGCTGGAGTATTGCTAACGAGGAGACGGAGGGAATTGCTTGAGGGAAATCGACCGACACGTCGTTCGAGGAGTTCCGTTTAATAGATTCTCGACACTCAATAGGTAAACCCTTTTCTACCATAGTTATTCTGAATTTTCTTTCATATTTGCATCCATATAGGTACCCTAGACTTGCCCATAAAGTTTGGTCACGTTTCGAGTTCGTTTAGTAGCGGTATCGGACATGTGTCGACCCGTCAAGGCACGTGTTCGATGAAATGCCGCTAAGAAACGAAACTTGCTGTTTTTTTATTCTGTCTTCACAAACATTTAGATAATATTATTTTAAATTTTTTTTGTGAAGATGGATCGGAAATTGACACGATTTTGACATCCTAACGGACACGGACACGCGTGCACGAGATCAGTGCACGGTCCCATGCACGCCCTGCAGTCTGTGCGTCATAACTCGACGCACAGAGCTCCGTCTTGCGTGAACTTTTACGAGCACGTAGGAGCAACCTCTGGCCACATATTCGTAAAATTTCATGATGTTTTGTCTAGTGAGCGTGGAGTAATCGCGCGTGCACTGGTCGGCTGAACTGTGCACTCGGGCTAAAATTCGCCGCTGACACGGCCTTCGTACGCGAACACGGCACGTTGAGGACCCGTACCAGGAGTTGGAACACGTAGCCCTATACCTAGACTACCCAGGGACTTGATCCTAAGTCATGGAGTGGCCCGACGTGCCAGCCACGAGCGACGAACCGCATGCACGAGCACGCACGCACGCTGTTGCGCGAGCCGCTGTGTCGCGTCGCTGCGACTTTGTGTCATGTCGACGTGTCCTAGACCTACCCCATGACCCTACCTAGCCATGTGCACAAGCACGAGGCTTCTCGTTGCGCGTGTGACGCGCAATCGAGCGAGAACACCCTCTTCGACACGCGAAATCGGTTTTCCGATACGCATTCTCTGGACCCGACATGGACATGGTTTCGACTCCGGGAGTACCCGAGCACGTCCCACGTGTCGAGACCACGTATTTGCCAAGTTTTGTGAGTTAGTTTGGAGTATTTTGCGTTTTGGGTCGTTTTGTCGAAATTGGATTTTTTCGGGTTCAATATTTTGAAATAAAAATGTGATATTTTAATTACTGAGTTTTATGGCGATATTTTCTGAGTTTTTGGTCCTTGGACACTGTTTGAGACTTGTGGGAATCGACTCTCGGGGTTGATTCATATTTTCTAGCCATTTTTAGGCATTTATGGAGTTTTACCTATTAGGTGTATATAGATATATGTATGTATATATATTTTTACCTATGGAGTTTTATGTATATATATGTATGTATATGTATGTATATGTATATATATATATATATATATATATATATATATATATATATATATATATATATATATATATATATATTTATTAAATATATATATATATATATATATTTATTTATTTTTTTATAAGGAATTTAATATATATATATATATATATATATATATATATATATATATATATATATATATATATATATATATATATATATATATATATATATAGATATATATATATATATATATATATATATTAAATTCCTTATATGCCTAATTTTATATTAAAAAAAATATATATATATATATATATATATATATTAAATTCCTTATATGCCTAATTTTGAAAATATGTTTATGTAAGGGTTGAGGCCATGATCTCAGACCTGGAAACTTACTCCGGGTTCGAGATCGACCCTCGTTGGCTTTTATACTTGGTATATACCTATATCTATATATATATCCCTATGTGTATATATATATTAAATATATTTTTCTATTGATTGTAATAATTTGTACATAGAATATTCTTGTAGACTCATTCTAATTTGTTTTCTCAGATTTAGACCCATAACTAGCAGCCCAACATCGTTCACACTCACAAACCATGTTTCCTTTCATAACTTATATATATGTATATATATGTGTAGATATATGTATATATATATTTTTTTTTTCTATATATCTACACATATATCTACACATATATATATGTATATATATATATGTGTAGATATATGTGTAGATATATATATATATATATATATATATATATATATATATATATATATATATATATATATATATATATATATATATATATATATATACACATATGTATAGATATATGTATTTATATGTGTGTATATATATATATATATATATATATATATATATATATATATATATATATATATATATATATATATATATAAATTGTGATGAATGTATAAATATAGGTAATGTAATAATTGCTTGTGATATGACTATAGGAAGTGTTGGGACAGATTAGGATCGTCGTTAGGAGCATAGTTTGGTCGAATTGGCCGACAAGTTGACCAAGTTGACAAAAGTCAACTTTGGATCAAACTTAATCCAAATCGACTCAAACGAACTCCAAATGACTTAAAACTTGAGTATGACCTAGAAATTAGTAAACGGACTAGTTGACTCATAGTTGACCAGGTTTGACCAGAGTTGACCAGAGTTGACCAAGGTTGACTTTGACCTAGAAGGACTTAGAAGCATGTAGAATTGCATTGTAGCCCTTTCTTATAATATGTTAGACCATGTTGTGACTTGTGGTTACCTTAAATAGGTTTACATTACTCCAGTTCAGTTATACATCCTCATCGGCAGCTCGGATTGTCAGGCGAGTACATTCTCTGATAGTTCTATCATTTACTTTAGTTAATTCTATTTGATTCTCGGTTACAAACACGAATTGATATTTTCTGGAATTCATGTATACGACACACATACCTTACTTGTCTAGCCTCTATTACAAGAACCATTACAAGAATCACCTACAAGCACCTTCATGTTCTGGCTAGATTTATTCTCGATTTACGTGTCGTGTTATGGATTCACTCATATTTGTCGGGCGGAGAAATACTCGAGTAGACATGTAAACATTCCTAAATACTCGAACCACCTCCCTGTGAATTATACAAGAACGATAGCCGTCCCACACTTGGCCAGTGTGTGATGTGACGAATTACCCCTAGCCGTTTACATATCGATCTCAGTATTTTAAAACACACTGTGAGTATTGTCTAGAATCTTTACTAGAATCATCACAAGAACCATTACAAGAATCACCCTACTTGGATCATTGAATGGAATCACACTTGACATATATTGTACCACTGGACTCATATCATATTATTCTAGTTCAGCTAGCTTTTATTTACAGTCTTCATTGACATGATATTCTGTTTCACAACTTTTACTTTCCTTGTTCTTTTACTATAGTTTTACATCTTAAACTGTTTCGAATTCCCATGCTTCATCAATAAAATTGTCTATAATTGTTTTATAGTTATTGTCATTTACTTGGATTTACTTGATGAGATGTATTCGTTCCTGTCCTGACTGGACCTGTTGAAAATATTACAGATGTTAGCCCTGAGGATGTACGCCCTACTCACTATGGATCTGGAGAGGGATTAGCTACCTTTGGCCCCGACTCTTAGGAGTGATCGGAAGACTAGTTTAGTAGACTGTTTTAGATTTCTTTACTGGAACTTGAATTGTAATAATTTGAGAGTTGTCTTATTTTGGGTTGTTTGAGATACTATCATTTAGTAGTCTTTATTGTTTCCTTTTAGTTATAGAATTCTGTGTTATCCTATCGTGCTTAAACTGTGATTGAGTTATATTATTTCTGTACTTATCCTCCGTTCGGAGTAGGGATTTAAGACAAGTACATTATATAATTGCGTGAGTTGGTTTAGATAGTGACCTAGAACAGCGTTCTACCGCCGATTCTGCGACGTAGGCTGGACGTGGTTACGCACTTGTACGCTTACACTGGGTGCGGGTCGTGACATATATTATAACACACATATTTATATATTACAAGATTATTCCAAATAATTTACAATAATATGACTAAAGATAATGTGCTTAATTAATAAAAATAGTTAATAAAATTTAAACAATAATATATATATATATATATATATATATATATATATATATATATATATATATATATATATATATATATATATATATATATACTGAAATAAGAATATTTATAAAATATATATGACCAATTTTTTTCTCATAATAAAATTCGTTTTATGTAAAACTCTATATATAATTATATATAGAAGTATATTCATACATATACCACATGTATAATACCATAATTAAATAAAAATAATATAATATAATATAGTAAAAATTTGGGGGGTTTACATCATTTCCAACTTATAATATTAATATATTAAAATATTAAAATAGCAAAATTTAATGCAAGGGAGGGCAGGTACGTCCATTCGTAACTCGGTTTCCAAAACGATGGAGGAGGCACTAATCACAAGAATTCATATTGTCGTCATATTCTATAAGAAGGGGTATTCTTTACTCAAGACTAGCTCTACCCAACTTGGCTAACATGGAATTCGTCATTACAAGACTTATGAGGAGGATGATTTTTGAGGAGAGGCTCGAGAATATTGGGCACTTTCGACTGCAGTCAAGGATTTCTAAGTGAGCCTAGATATTGTTACGGCATTGCTGGTCAATAACTTCTATGGGCGTATTGCAATCCAACATCGTTCATATCATCCATGCTTTCGACAAGCTGGTAGGAACCTCATGTTTGAGTATAACTAGAATGTGTTGGTTCAGTGGGATTGCAATCTTCGCCTAACATGGGTAACTGAGAGGAGAGGTAGAAGAACATAAGGAAAGAAAAATTTATGGCGATGAGATGTCAATCTATAACAAGTGCAGAACCTTGATATAGTATACGATTAGGTAAGGGTTCAAAACTTTTAAGTCATAATGACAGGAGTATGCGGTTTGTGAAACGAAGGGACTAGTGTTGTGCTTCACCATTAAAGTCACGGTAGGGTTATCAGAAGATATTGATAGAAGTGGATATTATGAGTCACTGATGTATTAGCTAGAATCAATCTATCATTATCATTTGCTAATTCAAGGTAACCCTATGTTTTTTAGAGAGGCTTGCAATCTTATGCGCAACGGGAACTCCCATTCTCGAAGTTTAAAACTAAGACACAATTCAATAATAGAATAAGATTTGAAGAAGCCCGATCGCAATCCTTGTACCTTGGTTGTTGAAATAGCCGCACTATAAATTAGAAATAATATACAATACGAAGAGAAGTCATGTTGGGAGCTCGTGCCGTGATTTGGAGCAATTTGTGAGTGGTGGCTGTATATGCCATTCTTGCATTCCAAAATTTATGAGTTTTACAATAATGACACATGAATCGAGGGTAGCGTGTTTAACACCTCTTATGGCCTAGGCAAGATTATTGTCGAGGGCAACGACTTCTATAGTTCGTCAAGAAATACCTTGGATAACTAACTCCCTAATTTCCTGCTTGTACAAGCTTACTCGTTTACGACTTTAAGGCTACTAATGGCATCAAAGTTAGTACTTTGCGATATTAGCGCTAACTAATAAGTCCAAGTATTTTCCTAGGAAATGATGGGTTAACTATATTAAGCAAGATAACTAAACCATGAAGGGTGTTGCTCCGTTACCAACTAGTATCTTAGCAATAAATGACATATATAGGACAATGCTCTATGTGATTGCTCTATATTGCTGCTACGGTTCTACATATTGTCTAATCGACCTGCTTCGAGTTATTCTAGCAGGCAATAGGGCTGAGTTGATAAAAACATCAATCTTTGGATCTTGGGTTTTATCTATATTGGCTAAACAAGATTCCATAAAAATCAATCTAAACCATTCCTATTAGGTTAGGGTAAACTAGAATGGGTTTTAACTCAAGTGGTTGGGCTAATTTGCCAGTCGGGTTGTTTAACTAGGTTCCTTAAGCCTGAAAATGCACCTCTTGTGAATTTTGTGTGGCACACTAGTGGCATGTGCGTAGTGGGCTTCGAGTAGATCATTACCATATATTGGGTCGAAAGATTTGAGTAAATGTTGGATCTCTACTTGCAGTCAAGAAGTACATCGGGGTTATGGTAAGGGTTATAGTTGGTCTTTTTGACATGAAAGTCGTATTATGAAAATATGATACAAGAGGACGTGTTTGGGTGGAACATGATATGCCTACATGAAGGTAGACTCGCCTAGGTCTTGCATGTAAAATTTGTCGGAAGGTAACAACCGGTCTCGTGCTTCGAATATTAATGTCACGGTAGGGGACACCAACAAATCTAAATAAAAAGTGGGAGTTCCTGAGGCATTAATTTATCATCCTAACATAAACCAATACATTCTAATCGATCGATAATACTTGTATATGCTAAAATGTAGAAGGCCTGCAACTTATTCACTCCAGACACTAAGGCATGGTTTTTAGGATTAATGAGGTTAGAAAATTTCAAAGTTGTGATATTGTATCTCGACTTTTGATTATGAAGAATAATGCATGATGTAATGGATAATGTGATACAGTAAATATGAATCAATTTCGAGGATCATACCACGGATTCTAATAAATATAAATGATTGCGTACATTGATACATGAGTATATAAGATGGAAGGATCCACTTATCTATAGTACACAAGAGTTATTGACGGGGGTAACGAACTCTATGGTACGTCATATGAAAGATCTCTAACGGCTAAGTCACTTCTTTGATCATAGAATTTTGTTCCTAGAGTAACATCAGTTGAATCTCTAATCTTGGAATAGGTGTCTACCACATTCCTTGCAATGCTTGACCTTATTTTTGGTCTATTTCTCTCTTGTCTAAACTGTGGGGGCCTAGTCAAGTAAGGGTTGAGTTAAGGCATACAGGTTGCTAGTTAAGCCAAGAATCAAGATGAATAATTAGAGGGTCACAATAATTGATTTCTTGAGATTAGATAGTCTCCTAGGTTAGTGTTTGACCAAGGGTAAGGTCATAATCATTCTCAGATTCTAGTGACTAGAAGGTCATGATATTAGCTTTAGGGTCGAGGGGAGGACAAGTACTCAAGGCAAGGTTGTAGTCACATGGCCAGCTGATGGTAATTACACTTGTGTATACAACTATCATGGCCATGGGGGATACTCTGTACATATCTACCAAATACGAGCATTCGTCTTTCCAAATCAGTGAAAGACAAAAGCAATAAAGATTCCAAGGATGATGTCATAGAATACAATTTCATGATTCAAGGGCGAATGTATAATTCAAGAGGAATTGTCAGTGCAGTCGCGGATGAGATCCTAGATACCTCGATATCTCAATCCACATGGGATGATTAAATGATGAGCGAACCAAATGCATCATGGTTTATTAGACCATAATATACTGATTTTGATTAGACAATATGGTTAGTGGGCGTCCCTAGTATACATATGTCCTGAACAAGCTCGATAAAAAATAAGCTTGCAAAACTAGGCTATAAATAGCAACATCATTCATGATATTGCAAAGTATAAGTACGGATATAATGATGAAAGTAGTTATAAATAGTTCAAATTTCACAAAGATCTTAGTCTTGTCCGATGTTCCTGCTTATACAGTCGTCCTACTGGCTCTTGTATCAGGCCGTGGTTGACCAATGGAGTATGGGCTACTAGAACTCTATATTCTAGGCGAACATATCTTCCTACATTAGCATATATTCATTGCCACCCAATTATACTTCATTATTGGGTTATAAGAACGCGGGGTGGTAGGCCGTGGTGCATACTACACAACTTATAAAAGTTAACTATAAGAGTGATTGAGAAATATAACACGTATAACTAGTACGAGTTATCTTTCAAACCTCTCTATCAAGCACAAAGAAAAAAGATACGATTCACTGTGGAAACGAATCAAGCAGAAGAAAATCAAGGTAGTCAACCGAGAGTTCAAAATTGGAATTCAATGGAGGGATCAAGTATGTGAATGAGATCATTAAACTCTAATCCTATATATGCAGGCTCACATCGGTACAGTAACGTAATCAAAGTGAGAAACTAGACCTGCATGGGCCACCACAAATACATGCAATATCCCAGTCCCAAAATACCTAGGACTAAGTACGAAGACATGCCAGCTGCATACATACGAAGTATACTCCAATATATGGAATCCTCGTATGTATATATAAGCTGTAAAATGCAGTAACCATGGTAACTAAATCTCATCCACAAAATCAAAAGAATAATGATATAAATCAACTCATAAATTATTCTGTTTAAACAAGATGTTGGACGGAGACAAATCTACTACCAACCAATTTAAAAGAAAAGTAATACATAGAAAATGGAATGGTTTGTCGAGAGTACAAAGAAAGATCCAAGATACGTCATCTTTGAAGGAAATGAGAAGATCACGACCTCGGCTAGAATACCTGAAAATATCACAGAAGCACACACCTGGAAAGATCACCAGCTCCTCAGAGGGACGTAACAAGATACATAAAGAACATGCCATATAAACTGAATATAAAATATGCCATAAAGTCACAAAGTATAGGTAAAGTGTCCCAACCATAACACGGCCCAATATTCCATCATCGAAATAGTAAACTACCCCTACAACCAAATAAGGACAAGGGGTAGTATACTATTCTATGATGTGATATTGTCCCATGCCATGACTAGAACGAGATGTGACATGACATTAACTAAGGTCTCCTAACCATTCTAGTATATAATTTAGAAGACACCTCGATGTATGGACATGTGAAAGCTGATTCCCCTAGGACAAGGTAACAACTCATAACACGCACACGTCAAGTACCAATACTATCAGCCGGCATAACTCAAGGCTAGCGGTCCACGTGACCCATCAGTCCACATAGCTCGAGGCTAGTGACCGTCGCGACACGACTACCGTAATACGCAGTTACTACGGATTTTAGATTTGGGTAGACCATACATCTAACTGTCTTCACCCTCCCAAGGGTCACTGTCAAAAGGTAATCCGCTAAGACTAGGTCCACATGCATATTAAAATTCAAGCAAGAAAAATAATTGAAAGCAAAATAAAGTAACTATAAACAGCAAGTCAAGGATCCAACTAAAAATAAACATGAAATAAATATGCAGTAATCAAATAAAGAAACATGCAACTAATTATAAGCAGTAAATAAGGCAAGGTATCTTGCCTGAGGTTGTGTGCAAAAGGGTGACGTCCAATAGCTCGAACCGTCAGAATAGTGAAGCGATGAAAGCAAAATCCTACATACGTCCTCGGATGCTGAAATAAATATCACGAACGTGTTTGGAATAAAAGATATGTCTAAAAAATGCCTGTCCAAAAGTTTAATTCTGGAACATGGGAAAATTCTAATTTTGGGTTAAAACGATATTCGCCGTTGGATCCATTTTGCACCGAAATACGTGCCAATATCTATGGTCTCTAAAGTCGTCAAACTATATGTCTACAGGTCCGGTTTGAGGAGGCGAACTCAACGGTATGTCTAATTTTGGATTTCGATGAGCCGTGCACAATTTCGCCCGTTAGAGCGGGTCGCGGGTCCGCCAAATAGGCGTTCCAGTTGATCTTCTCAGAATCGGACCAAACTTGGCATACAGGACCAGAAAAATGATATGGTCCTGCTGGCACAAGTTTTTCCTTAATTTGACGAACGTGCACAAAGTAATTAGGGAATTTGTAAAGTGGCCGATACAGTAAATTTTAACGGATAAGCATCAAATTTATCGCACACACGCAACCAATTTGAATTCTGTCAAAGCCCACACGTCTGCAAAGTCGATACGCATCTTTCAATACATTTGGTTCGCGACCACATCGCCCAGTTTAGTGGGATGCCCGTCGTATCTGTCACCCCCCATTTCCCGTATTTCGTATTAATACTCGTAGTTAGATTTTGGCATATATTTTTATTTTTTATTTTTTATTTTTCTGGACTTGTGGAATTTTGAGTTTTCTCGTATTTTGAGTTTTGGCTCGGCTCGGTTTTAATTGGTTTGGTTTGAGTTGGTTTAATTTGAGTTGGTTTGATTTTAAAACCCCATGGAACACCTTAACCTATTCTCTACCCTCATTCCACCACAACTACCCCCATTAAATCCCACCTAACTTTCTCTCTCTTCTTTACTCTCCATTAATTCTCCATCTTCATCTTCTTCCTTCTTCCCCACAACACTCCACCCATAGGCAAGTGCACCTTGCCACCAAATAAGCACCATATTTTATTTATCCATTAGCTAGATTAGGCCATGGAGAACAATATTAGAACTTGGTATTTTGTGATTTGGAGTCTCCATTGTTCTAGATCTAAGTTTTAAATATTTTTAGAAATTCTTGGTTTTGATCTATCAAACTTTGGTTTTTTGCTTGTTTTGATGCTTCCATGTGGAAGAGAATTCAATTTTACACAAGATAGAACCTTGAAAATCCAGATTTCGTTTTGATTTGGCCAAGTTATGAAAAATTGAATTTTGGTGTTCTTGAGAGTTTCCTCTCGGTTTGGAGAAGAAGACCCCCTCCCCCGCTGCGCTGTTTAGCGCCAGGCTACTTCCCCCGCGCCGCGCCCTTTGGCGCTGGCCGCTGGCCCGTCTTTGCGCCGTACTCTTTAGCGTTGGTCGCTGACCGCGCAGCCTGGCCGCTGCCCGATTGCGTGCGCGTCCTGCGCGCCTGACCCCTGCGCCGTTTGCCCCTGCGCACTTGGACCCTCGGCCCCCTACGCCGTTTGTCCATGCGCACTTGGACCCCCGTCCGCCTGCGCCGTTTGCCCTTGTGCACTTGGACCTCGGCCCCCTGAGCCGTTTGCCCCTGCAGACTTGGACCCTCGACCACCTGCACCGTTTGCCCCTGCGCACTTGGACCCTCGGCCCCCTGCGCAGTTTGCCCCTGCGCACTTGGACCCCCGGCCCCCTGCGCAGTTTGCCCCTGCGCACTTGGACCCTCGGCCCCCTGCACCGTTTTCCCTGTGCACTTGGACCATCGGCCCATGCGCCCTCGGTCGTGCGCCATTGGCCCATGCGCCCTCGGCCTTGCGCCAACGGCCAACGTGCCACCCATCCCTCGGCGTACTTGACCCTGGCGCCATCCACCCTCTGTGCAACCCACTTGCCCGTGATAGTTTGGTTTATTTCTTGGATTTGGCATCTATTTCATGGATTGGGTTATGAGATCTTGTTCCAGACAGCACGACTATCTTGACCCAACACGACCTGGTACGGTTTTCGATGATTTTGCTTATGACTAATACGTTTTCCTGATTTTGTGAAGTATGATTTTAGTACCCCTGATCTTCTTAATAGTGACCCGATGGGGTACACACTTGACTTGTAACCTATGATTTATAATTTATCTCGGTAACCAGATAACTTGATAGTGGCCCATGGCGGCGCACTCTTGACTCGTAACTTGAATTGACTTGATGCTATTGCGACAGCTGACTAAACTTGACTCTTGTAACTTGCTCTGACACCGTGGGTGTTCCTGCTTGCTTGCTTGTGCAACTCTCTTGTCTTGTCTTGCATCATGTCTAGGACGTGACTTCCTGGGTACCACGGCCAGGGATTTGTGCTAATATGGATTAGGCTAATGATTAGATCAAATTAGAACATGGAGAACTCCCAGTCACAGGCAATCTCGTTATCTGGGCACCTTAATTGGACTTATAGCTTGCCGACGAGTAGAGCACATTTCCAGCACACTGTCATGTGTTGCACCCTCTAAGTCACCTAAGGGTATATCGTCTCTTGGGCGATGTACCCAACCATACTCTCAACCCGCGGAAGGATAACTGGATAGTCTGCAGGGCTTGGGACTGGGAAATTCTTATTGTAGCTTGTTAGTAATTAGGCTTCTGATAATCCTAGTTAGTTAAAGTAGTAAGCCGTAGTAATTTCTTGGCCGCTTGTGAATGTATGGTGTCCAGCCTGGTCTAAGTCTCGTCTAAGTCCCTATACCTGGAACTCCTGTACATGATTGTTTTATTTATCTCAAACAATAAATGGATAGGGACAAGTGCTATTCAGGCGAAGGGTTACAATCCCGATCCTTGTTTGGTTTACGGGTTGTAATCTAGCTCCCGGAATGGTTCCATGTCCCTAGTCGCTTATTGTCCTGCTGTACTTTTATTACCTGTACTTTCCTTCCATTCTCTTATGTTCTGATATGCTGATTTTGTTCTTATTTCGTGGCCTCCTTTGTGGCACTTGCTCTTTCTGGGGTTTGACCCAGCTGGTTTTGTGTGGCCAGATTTCGGAGCAGCTCCTGAGGATCTACCGAACCTCCAGCCCGATGGTGGCGACTAGAAGGAACCCAGGCTACGAGTGGGTTTTCCTATTTTGTTTCACTCACTCCATTGTAAATTATTCTTTTGAGGCATTTAGCCGACGAGTACCTGTTAGCTCGATGCACATTTACTTACTGTCTGTCTACGGGCTGTAAACATGATTAACAAATCCTAGGGTTGATCATGTATGACTTAACTCTTGCTAGTCCTCGCATTTTGTATGACTAGCTTCATGATCAGCTGAATATGTAATATTTGGGACGCCTTTTATTGTATATTTGGTGGTCTAACATCTTGTAATTATATTACTTGCTTGAGATTGAGACAATAGGCTTGACCTTAAGAGACCGTTGGCTTGTAGTAAACCCTCATATCTAGACAGCCGTGACCGTATAGCGAGGTGGTTTCCATTTCAATATACGTAGCTGGCTATGTTCGCCCCCGCTCTCCAGTATTCTGGTTCTGGGGCGTGACAGTATCGGAGAAGAGTTTTCTAATTTATACAGTTTTTGAAACAATTTCTCGTGCATGTTCACAACCAATTATCTTTTCACATATTTAATGAAATCATGATCTACAAGTTGCATTTTAACCCCGTATATGTTGTCGTGGACTGTTTAAGTTTAGATTTCAAAAACTGGCATCAGGTCGGCCATGGGTGGCCTTCTAAGTTGCGGGTTGGGACAGCCGTATTACTCTGTTTTCGAACAAATTTTTCCTCGACATCGTGTCAATTTTTTGGGCGAACTAACATACTATATTACAATCTATTTGAATGAAATTATAGGCGTATATGTTATGAATGTACCAAAGAAAAATGATTCACAAAATGAACCGTCGTACGCGGAGAACTCGGGCAACAAAGTTGGCTCTGTGTTTGCTGCTGTCGCCTCTGCTCTGCGGTTGCTGCAGCTGCTATACTCGACCGCGCCTGGCCGACGACTCTGGCGGCACGGCAGTGGCTGCATGCGCGTGGCATCCAGGGCGGCGATATTAGGTTAGGGTTTGGGGTCCCTCGACAGTTCTCAACATATGCGCAGGAGGGGGTCGGGTTTGGGATTTATGAGGGGGTCGGTTCTGTGATATATGAGGGGGCGGTTCTGTGATATACGAGTGGGATCGGGTTTGAGGTCTTCTGTTCCCACAAGGAAACAGTAGCACCTGAATTTTTGTTTTTTGTTTTACTAAAATCCTTCAAATTCTAAAATGATTTAAAAATCTATAACATCTTATCAAAACATATTTTATACGTGTATTTATTTATTAACTATAAAATATTATATATTATAACACACATATTTATATATTACAAGATTATTCCAAATAATTTACAATAATATGACTAAAGTTAATGTGCTTAATTACTAAAAATAGTTAATAAAATTTAAACAATAATTTTTTTCTATATACTGAAATAAGAATATTTATAAAATATATACGACCATTTTTTTTGCTCATAATAAAATTCGTTATATGTAAAACTCTATATATAATTATATATAGAAGTATATTCATACATATACCACATGTATAATACCATAATTAAATAAAAATAATATAATATAGTAAAAATTTGGGGGGTTTACATAACCTAGTTGTTAGTTAAGATTTGTGGGGGAGGATATAAGTTAGCTTGGTTAGTAATTGGTGTGTGTTAGATTGAATGTTAGGATACCCCATTAGAGTATCAAGTATTCATGTTTTGTGTATGTCTAAGTTGATAAAAGTATCTATAACTATCTAAATGAGTGTGTCTAGATAATATATACCATGTAAGGATGTATCCTATATATATATATATATATATATATATATATATATATATATATATATATATATATATATATATATAGTATGGTAACCTATATGCATGTATAATGCAATGTTTGACTTATAGAAGTGTGTATAGTAGAGAAGAGGCAAAGGGTTTAATATATACATGTAGGCAAGCTAAGACTATATAGGGTATTATTATAGGTAATATACTACTATATAGAGAATAGTCTAAGGAGCCTACTTCTTTACTGAGAGCAACAAACCTTAGAAACTTAGGGTATGGATACCATAGCTTGGATACAGTCACAAACAGCCTAGAAAGGACTAATTTCGCTAGTTAGATTTAAAGTTGACTAGGTTTGACCAATTGACCTAGAATTGACCTATTGACCTAGAAATTGACTAGTTTGACTAGTTCTCAAATTCAAACTTGATATTGACACAATATTGCCTATTTAGGTCTTCGGGATGTCGTATCGGACGCCGTTGATACTATACACCAGTTTGCAGGCGAGTACATTCTCTGATAATATTTTTCTTCTATGATATCGTCTATATTTCTTGTATTTAGTGTAGATAACCTTGTTCTCTTGACACATTGTTCACATGGATTGGTATTTGTTTGGATCCATTCATGAGATGTTATTCCTTGTATTCCTTGGTATATCTTGAGCAAATCTTGTCCTTGTTCCTTATGCATTGTATAGACACGATTTCTGTGAAGGCTCGCGACCTTCTCAGAGAATCTGTGTCATAGCGTGTCATGGTTGGATCCACTATATTAGTCGAGGGCGGGGGTATTAGCATAGATATGTGATCAATACCCTCCTAGTATCGTCTTGAACCTTGAACAATGTTAATCATACACCGCACGCATGATTAACCAGGCCAACTCTTGTATCATGTTCCTAAGCCGATCACATGTTGAAACTAGTGCTAACTCACGTAGATAGTAGTTTTCTGATTCCTGTACGTGATATACACTGTTCTCTTGCTCTTACATTCATTTAAAGTCTTGATTTGAGTTACCATGATTCATATCACTTTACCTTGTATATTCTCTCTATTTATTGCTACATATTTTTTATCGTCTAACTAGAATTGTTATTGGGGATTTGTGCTCGTTCTATCCTGACTGGATATGTTGACAAAATTTTATAGATTACGGCGAGGACGAGTGTCATACCTACTATAGTCCTTATGACGTAGTGGGCATAGACCGGGAGACCTTAGTCCAGTAGGGGTTAGTTCTAGCCGATGAGGCACTAGTAGTAGCTCAGCTAGATTAGTTTGGTACTAGACTTTGTCTACAGATAGCACTTGGCATGTTATTATGTTAGAATTTGTATTTCAGATTGTTGACTTTGAGACTCTGGACATGTATTATTTCTGTGTTGGATTTTTGGATGATATTTTCATATCTTGTTGTTTTTTACTTTTCCGTATCTTCTATTTTTCTTAGAATATTACGATTGAGTATATTATATTGTCATTGCTTGTCCTCCGTTCGGAGTTGACCATCTCGACAGGTTTGATATTATAATTGTTGTTAGATAGTAGACCTAGACAGTGTTCTACGCCAGTTCTGTGGCATAGACTGGGACACTGTCACGCACTCGTGCCCCTACTCCGGGTGCGGGTCGTGACACGTTTATAGTGCTATCCCATGCAGGTCAGAAGTCATAATTAGTACAATGTCGTAGTGGTGCTTGACTTAGAGTGCTGCTACGAGCCTGCTATAGGTTTAGAAGATATAGGCTATAGGCTAAGGATGCTCAATCACAGTTAGGACTACTTGAGAAGATTCTAGGGAGGACCCTTGATAATCTCATAATAAACTATTTCGAAATTCGATTCCAACTGTTTCTGTCTGTTCTTCCTAGTCCGTGGTTGAATTTGATTCTTGGTGTTCATTGATTTTCTACCAGGATAAACCTTTGGACTAATTTGCCTCGGTTATGGAATCTAAGTCTTCCACAGCCACATTATCTGGTATGGCGAAGATATAGGGTCTGATTTTAGATGTATTTCTCAGGTTGTGAGAATTTAAGGTTTTCGCAGCCAAGCATGCGGCAATACAAAAATGTTAGATACCACGATCTTAGAGGTATATACCTTAGTTGCAGACCCAATGGTTTATTGCAGCCATACTTACTGGCATGACGAGGATTCCGATAACATGATTCTAGGTAGACGTGTATGGTTATCAGATTACAGAATAGATATCTTATAGAGGGAACCATAGTATAATGGAGTAGGTATCAGTGGAGATGTTACTTGGGTATCTTGGAGAAGAGAGTGGGAGCTAGGCCACCTATGGCGCAGCATCATGCCCTGCACCAGCAGCGGGATATACCCCAACAGGGCAGGGCTTTTGCGATGGCGGTCGAGGAGACCCACACTGTAGGTGATGGACTAGGAGGTTTGGTCTTGTTCTTCCTTCTTTCCTGTTTCATTCTACCCATTGAATGTTTGATTGATTTCTTAGTACCTTTAGCTTGCATATGTGATGTTCATGCTAGATTAATAGAAAACCCCAATGGAGACTGCAATAATATGACAATGTAGAGACTAAAACCATGCATGTTTGTTACCCTTTCCATAGAATTGTATGTTGTATAACTTTGGATAGAATTTTGTAGACTTTGATTGTTGGGGGCTTGACCTAGAGAAGAGTACAACCATTTCAAATTTTAAAGGCAATTTTTCTCGGGGGTAGGATTGTAACTGTCTGTTTCCAAAAATGAGGGTAACTTTGTCATTTTACAAATTGTTATATATTACAAATATTGTATAGATTATTGGACTATTTGAGTTTTTTTAGTCGGGTTAGGGGCTAGTCTAGATTTTGACTTGAGTTAGTGACCCGGTTAGCCTAGACACTGGTCGAAGCCCAAGGATTAGCTAGGCATGGCCCACAAACCTAACTCATTAGGCTAATGCAATTAGACTAATCCCACATGACTATTTAGTTCAATTAGAGATTAGGTTTTTGTCCAAAATGGCCCCAAACCTTCACATGCAACTAATTACCCAAATGACAACTTAGAGGGCATGTTTGGTATTTTGGTTAGGCTCTAACCTAGGATGTCATGGCCGACCATATAGGAGACACTCCCTTTATTCATTTCATTTCGTTCAAGACTCCATCTACCATTCCTAGAGTTCTTTCTAAAGGAAGAGCCTTCCCACCATTAATTTCACTCCCAATCTCACTCATTACTCCACCATTATCCTCATTCTCTCTAGAAGGAAGTGCCTACAAGGAGCTTGGAGCTTGGAGCTAGGAGAAAGGAGAAGAGTCCATTTGCTAAGGAGTTTTCGTGTCGGAATCGTGTCCATTAGATTATTCATTGAGAATCCACTCTCAATAGGTATAACACTCTCTCACCTTGTCATTTTGATTCAAATTTTGATATGGAGCCCATAGGAACTCACCCATGTGTAGGGATGGCCCTTAGGATTGATTTAGATGATGGAACTGGGGATTCCCAGGACCCTTCCTTTGGTGTGCGTATTGATCGATAGAAAGTTAAAGAGATCTAATATGTGTTCTAACCCTTCATGGGCGGAAACTAGGGTTCACGAATTATACCTGCGGCGGAAAGGAGACAAGTAATTCCTGGCAATCTCGAGCGGACGACCCCAAGATCTTCTGCACGTATTCCTTCCTCGAGTTGGACGACGTGTGGGCGACGATCTCCCAACCTTTTCTTCTCCTTGGCAGCCCTCTCTTTCTCTCCTTACGTGAATCACGCATTTAGAGAAAGTTTCAGATTTCTGATCGGTAATATGGCGGCCAGAGAATAGAGGATATATATAGGCTACGGCAGGGACCATGAGGAAAAATTAGGGTTAGGCCTCCTAACGGATCTGGATATCCCGTGTTCAGCCCGAACACACAATCCAGGCCCATTAACAATAGCTCGTCCACTAATGAGCTATTGTTGCACTACCTCCCTAATCCCAAATTATGTTTGTGGGCTCCTTTTATTATATGCTCATTTGGCTCCCCATGTTAAGATATCGTATGTCCGTCGATCAAATTAAGTTACTGACAACTATATTGATTCGATATCTTTTATCCTTAAGTAGTACCGCTCAACTTTATTTGTCATGTCGGATATAATCCACCTACAGGGTTTACATGACAATCCTTATGAGCTCCTTAAGGGGACATCATCAACCCGATGTATCGGGACATAGATTCCATTTATAATCAACATCCCATCATACATACAATGTTATTACCCAATTCATAGAGGTTGTTGATCCATAATGAATCTCACTCTTTTATGAGTCAAAATAATACATACTGCATATACATGTCCGTTATTATATTCGGGTTAAGAGCACAAGCATCCATAATAACAGAGGTATTTGTTCTCTTATGTAGTCAGGACAAAGAGAACAACCTCAAGTGGTCCTGTTCAATACACACAAAGTGTACTAGTGTAAACCTATAGTCAAGATAGACTAATACCAGATTACACTACAACCTTTCCAATAGATTGTCCAAGTCCATCTAGGTTGTGAACTATTTATATACTCCATAGGGAACTGATAATATGATCTTCTGTGTGACACCACACACCATATTATCTACAATATAGAATATCAGACATTTGCATTAACACTTGCAACAAATACAATATGCAAACATTTGCCCATATGATTCTCATTCAAACTTTAAGGAAATAAGGTTACTAAAAAAGTGATGCTTTTAGTATATAACCCTAACAATCTCCCACTTATACTCAAAGCATTGCTTTTTAGTATACTGTTACAAATCTCCTAATTATACTTAAAGCCATGCTGCTACACATCTGACTCCCATTCTCTCAACATGACTATCAAAAGCCTTAGCTAGTAAGCTCTTTGTAAAAGGATCAGCTAGGTTGTCGGCTGATACTATCTTGATCATAGCAACTTTTTCTTTCTTTACAAAATCTCGTATCAGGTGGTACTTGCGCTCAATGTGTTTGACAGTCTTATGGGCTCGTGGTTCCTTCGAGTTTGTAACTGCACCACTATTATCACAATAAAGTGTAATAGACTTAGGCAAACTAGGTACCACATCCAAGTCCAACAGAAAGTTTCTGAGCCAAACAGCTTCTTTGGCTGCCTCAGAGGTTGCCACAAACTCGGCTTCCATGGTGGAATCAGCAATACATTTTTGCTTGATACTCCTCCACACAATGGCTCCACCTCCCAAAGTAAACACATAACCTGAAATAGATTTCCTGGAATCCCTATCTGACTGAAAATTTGAGTCTGTATACCCCAAGGGAACTAAACTATTTGCCTGGTAAACTAGCATATACTCTTTAGTCCTTTTCAGGTACTTCAAAATATGCTTTACGGCAGTCCAGTGCTCTTGTCCTGGGTTAGACTGATATCTGTTGATCATGCCTACGACAAAGCAGATGTCTGGTCTCATACATAGCATTGCATACATTAAGCTTCCTACTGCTGAAGCATAAGGAACTACCTTCATGTTCTCTATCTCGTTAGGTGTCCTCGGACACTGCTCCTTTGATAGAGCAATTCCATGTCTAAAAGGTAAGAAACTTTTCTTAGAATTTTGCATACTAAAACGAGTTAGTACAGTATTGATATAGGAAGCTTGGGATAAGCCCAACATCCTTTTCTTGCGATCTCGTAGAACTTTGATACCAAGGATGTGACCTACTTCTCCCAAGTCCTTCATATCAAACTGTTTGGATAACCATACCCTTACATCAGATAACACCTTCACATTGTTTCCAATGAGCAAGATGTCATCCACATAAAGTACTAGGAACACCACCACATTTCCGTCACACTTTCTGTATACACATGATTCATCCTGACATTGATCAAATCCATAGGATTTTATCACCTGATCAAAACATATGTTCCCAGATCTGGAAGCTTGCTTAAGTCCATAAATGGACTGCTTGAGCTTACAAACAAGATGCTCCTGGCCCTTTTCAATGAACCCGTCTGGTTGTTTCATATAGATGTCTTCCTCAAGACTTCCATTAAGGAAAGCTGTATTGACATCCATTTGCCAAATCTCATAATCGAGATGAGCTGCAATAGATAAAAGAATCTGGATAGACTTAAGCATGGCTACAGGAGAAAAGGTTTCCTCATAATCGATACCCTCTCTTTGAGTAAAACCTTTTGCTACAAGCCGAGCTTTAAAGGTTTCAACCTTACCATTTGATCCTCTTTTTCTCTTATAGACCCACTTGCATCCAATGGTTTTTACACCAACGGGTGGTTCTACAAGCTCCCAGACCTGATTAGAATCCATAGATTCTATTTCAGATATCATTGCTTTTTGCCAAGACTCTGTATCTTTATCTTGGAGTGCTTCATTGTAGGTACAGGGATCATAATCTTGTTCCTCATGGACGAAGTCTGACGACTCTCCCAAGAACATATATCTATCAGGTTGTATCATAACCCTCCCACTACGACGAGGCACTATCGGTTGTGGTGTAACATTTGTGACACGTTGTGCAGTTATTTGTGGTTCATCCTCTTGTACTGTTGGTACTGAAGTACTTGGTGTCTCACGTCTCAGTTCTTCTAGAACAACTATACTTGTGGGTTTATGGTTCATCACATAGTCTTCCTCTAAGAATCGGGTATAAGTGCTAACAATGACCTTCTGATCCTTAGGACTATAAATAAACCTCCTTTCGTTCCTCTTGGATATCCTACAAACAAGCGTACTTCTGTACGAGATTCCAACTTATCTGCTTTTCCATTCAGCATATGTGCTGGACTACCCTAAATGCGAACATGTTTCAGACTAGGCTTACACCCAATCCACAGCTCTGTGGGAGTAAGAGGTACTGACTTAGAAGGAACCAAGTTCAAAATATAAGCTGCAGTCTCTAAGGCATATCCCCAAAACGAATCTGGCAAATCCGAATAACTCATCATTGATCTAACCATCTCCATAAGAGTTCTATTCCTTCTTTCTGCTATACCATTCTGCTGGGACGTTCCAGGTGCAGTCAATTGGGATGTAATCCCAGCCTCTGATAAATAATCCCTAAACTCTCCAAAGAGGTACTCGCCACCGCGATCTGATCGTAATGACTTGATACATTTTTCATGATGTTTCTCCGTTTCAGTCTTGTACTCTTTGAATTTTTCAAAGCACTCAGACTTACGGCGCATCAAATAAATGTATCCATACCTTGAATAATCGTCAATAAATGTGACAAAATATTCAAAGCCACCTCTAGCTTGGATAGTCATGGGTCCACACAAATCAGAATGAACCAATTCCAACACATCTTTGGCCCTATACCCCTTTGCCGTAAAAGGCCTTTTGGTCATTTTATCTTCCAAGCAGGATTCACAGACTGGTAGTGCCTCCACTTCCAATGAACTCAAAGGTCCATCTTCAACCAGTCTTTGAATCCTTCTTAGGTTAATATGCCCCAATCGCAAGTGCCAAAGATATGTTTGGTTCATACAAGAAGGTTCTTTTCTCTTATTTAAGTTAGATGACATATTATTCATTTCCATAAGTTACATTGTAGGCAAAATAGGATTAATGATATACAAATTATCAACCAATGCACCAGAACAAATAAAATATTTATTCTTTCTAATAACAATATTGTCATTAAAATAAACTGAATATCCATCCTTAACTAACATAGAAACAGAAACTAAATTCCTTCTAAGTGAAGGTGCATAAAAACAATCTCTCAATGTCAAAGACTTATTTCTACCAAAAGATAAAGTAACATCTCCTAATGCAACGACCGATACTTTTGTAGCATCACCTATGAACAAGCATATCTCTCCATCACTGAGCCGTCTGGTTTCTTGGAACCCCTGCAATGCATTGCAGACATAATTAGTGGCTCATGTATCTACACACCAGGTGCCGGTAGATAACACCGCTAAACATGTTTCAACTACTAGTAAATGAGATATACCTTCTTTGTTTCCTTGTTTGAGAAGTGGACAATCAGTCTTCCAATGTCCTGACCCTTTGCACTTGAAACATTTTCCTTTCGGCTTTTTCACCGCGCCTTGAGGTCCCATGCCCTTCTTTGCTGAGTTTGCCTGTTTCTGAATGTTATTCTTCTTCTTACCGCCTTTTGGCTTAGAAGTAGAAGCCTTTTCAGAAATAAAAATATGACCACTCTGCCTAAAGAGAGATTCAGCATCCTGTAGCTCTTTTGCAAGTTCTGCCAAATTATACAACCTTTTGTTCATGTTGTAATTAAGGCAAAAATTGTCAAAACTTTTAGGCAGAGTCCCGAGAATGATATCGACCTGGGATTCCCCATCGATTTTAGCTCCAAGGATCTCCATCTCATTCAGATGACCCATCATCTTGAGAACATGATCCCTTACTGGTGTACCCTCAGCCATTTTTGTATTCATCAAAATTTCATAGCAAACTGCCTAGCTGCTCTACTCTGATGTCCGAAGAGTTCCTTGAGGTTATACATCATGTCATAAGCAGTGGCCATGGCCTGATGCTGATGTTGCAGTACATTTGACATAGATGCCAGAATGTAACACCGCGCCATATCATCTTCCTTCTTCCACTTTTTATAAGCCTCTTTGACCTCTTCATCAGTGTTAGCATCGAGCTTAGATGGGCATTCCTCAACAAGTACATATTTGTACTCCTCAGCAGTCAGAACAATATCCAAATTACGTTTCCAGTCAATATAATTAGGTCCAGTAAGTTTGTTTTCTTTAAGAATCACCATAAGTGGGCTGAAAGAACCCATTTTTGAAATCCTGAGAATCACATAAATAAAATTATGTAGGGCAAAAAAACTTTTTAAATTAACTAAATATTGATTCCCTCAAAACAATAATAAGAAATTTACCAACACCTTGAACTCCATGAATTTAGCATGCCACGATAGTGTGGACGTATACAAATTCAACTTTGTTCAAGTAGGTTTTTCTTATTAATTTTACTATCATGTCAACATAACTTTATGACAAATTAAATTAATATGCTGGTCTTGCTCTGGTCATACAAATAATAGTAGTGGCTCCGATGGGGAGGATACCATTATTTGTATCTAAGTGTATACCATTACTTAATACTAAGTCCATTACCTTGTAATGAGTTCCTTCAGATGGAGAAGTGAACACATACTAGGTAACTTTCTACAATTATCCCTAAGGAAGTTTGTACTGGTGATCCATAATTATACTCATCCGATATGGAGGAAAGCACTATAGCCAACACGTAAGTATAATTACATCACCTACAAACCAGTAATGGAGACCATAGGATTTAAATTAAATAAATATTCTCTCCCACTTAGTTTTTTAACAATGAGGGTTTTTCTATTAGTTGATATTATGTCCATGTTGTCCATTATTAATGTAGGCTTGGTTTTTCAAAAAAACAACCACACAATAATAAACATACATAATCAGAAAAAACAAAATGACAAAAATAAGAGAAAATATTCAACTATTATGGTCATCTTTGCTTCTCTGTCCTCAACTATCCGAATCCAAAATCTGGCGCTGCGCAGATCTATTCGGGGGCGGACATAGCCAGCTAAACCATGTCATGCCCCAGAACCACTATTCGGTAAACCCTCACATATCTTGATTTACAAGGCCTACATGGGCCACCACTTAAACCATGTCACGCCCCAGAACCAGAATACTGGAGAGCGGGGGCGGACATAGCCAGCTACGTATATTGAAGTGCAATCCACCTCGCTATATGGTCACGACTGTCTAGATACATGAGGGTTCAACTACAAGCCAATAGTCTCCTATGGTCATGAACAAGCCTATTGTCTCAATCTCAAACAAGCAATAATAGTTACAAGATGTCATAGCACTAAATATATAATAGCAATGCGTCCCATACATTACATATTCGGATGATCATGAAACTAGTCGTACAAAATGTCAGGACTAGCAAGAGTTCAGTCATACATGATCAACCCTAGGATTTGCCAATCATGTTACAATCCTAGGCAGACAGTAAATAAGGTGCAATACGAGCTAACACGTGCTCGCCGGCTAAACGCCTCAAAAGAATAATTTTTACAAATAAGTGGGAGGACAAAAAGAAACCCACTCGTTGCCAGGGTTACGCCTGGTGGTCACCATCTGGCTGGAAGACAGGTGGATCCTCTGGTGCTGCTCCGATATCTGGCCACACAAAACCAGCTGGGTCAGACTCCAAAAAGGATAAGTGCCACAAGGAGGCTTCACTTAGGAACTAAAACCAGCATATCACAATAGAATATTAAAGATAATAAATAAAGAATTGATAATAATAGAGATAACAACAGTAAACAGAGTACGAGAAAAACCATTCAAGTAGCCAGGTCACAACCCTTAAACCAAATAAGGACCGGGGTTGTAACCCTTCACCTGAATAGAAACCCGTCTCAAATACTATTGGTACAGTGAAGACAATAAACGAAGAGAGGACACAGAACTGCTCCGGGAGCCAGGTTACAACCCTTAAACCAAATAAGGACCGGGGTTTTAACCTTTCGCCTGAACAGAACTGGACCCCTGATCTTTATTGCTAAGGCCAATATAAATAATCATGGTATGAAGGTAAGGTAAAACATGACGAACATGGCATGGGGTTGCAATAAGACAATAAACGAAGAGAGGACACAGAACTGCTCCGGGAGCCAGGTTACAACCCTTAAACCAAACAAGGACCGGGGTTGTAATCCTTCGCCTGAACAGTACTGGACCTCCGATCGTTATTGTTAAGGCAAGCATCAATAATCATGTCATATCACAATCTTGCACATGATCAGGATAAGACTAAGCTGGAATAAACTCCACACAATCAATCACGGCCAATCAAGAGTACGGCTTGATACTTTAACTAACTAGGGTTATCACAGGCCTAGTTACTAGTAAAAATGTAATAAGATTATCCCAACAGCCACAAGCCCTGCAGACCATCCGGTTATCCAGGTCGAATGTCTTGTTTATGAAAGGTGCACCACATGACTGTGTGCCGAAAATGTGCCCTACTCGTCGGTAGGCTACAAGTCCACTTAATGCGCCCAGATAACGGGATTGCCTGTAGCTGGGAATCTCTTCATGTCTACTGAATTATTCTAGTTCCTTAGCCTTAGTCAATTGCTGTAGGTATCCCTGACCGTGGTACTCAGGGATCCCTATCCTATACATGATGCAAGACAGTACTGGTTTATTTGTACAAACACAATCGTCCACGATGTCGAGGTCATTCATACTTGTCATGTCAGGCTAGCTTTCGTAACATCAAGTCATGATATTTCATGTCAGTTTACTTATCAAGAGAGCGCCATGACGGGCCACTATCGTGTTCATAGAATGTACCAGACCTTATATGGCAGAAGCATAAAGATGACATTTAATTAATTAATAATAATAATAATAATAATAATAATAACAAAAGGACCAGGCTGGATGGAGACATGCGACTAAGGGAAGAAACTCATGCGGTAGTAGGGAGGCAGTGTCATGCGGCTGGAAAGCGAAGCTGGGCTCATGCGGCAGCGGGGAGCGCAGGCGCATGCGGCTGAACCAATAAGTCCATGCGGCTGGAACTGCGTGCTTATGTAGCTAAGTGGGAGGTGAGTATATGCGACTAGAACGGGAGCAGCGCCATGTGGCTGGAATGGTAAGGTGGGCCCATGCGGCTGGATCAACAAGTCTATGCGGCTAAGGGTAGCCTCGGTCTTATACGACCAAGAAGGGGTCGGGTCTTATGCGGCCAAAAAGAAGGGAGGCCTTTATGCAGTTGCGGGATGATTAAGGTCCATGCGGCTGAGGATTAATACGCCATGCGACTGAGTCAAGTCAAGGCCTCATGCGGCTGGGTTGCTGCCCATGGCCTTATGCGGCTGGAAAAGCTTGCCGCATGAAGACTCATGCGGTCAAGTATCGCCATGCGGCCATGACAGCTATACGGCTGTACTGTTCTTCTTCTTCACTGATCCGAGAAGAAAAACACCTTGAATCTAAACTTCTAAGCTCCATAAACCCTTCATCCGGAGTCCAAATCCGAACTTCCATAGGTCAAAATGGGGCAGAACGAAATGCTCTACAACATGGAACCATCAAAACTTAGAAATAACAATGCTAAGTAGATCAAAACCCAGGAAATCCGAAAATACTATAAACTTAGATCTAGAAGAATATAGCCATGAAAATTGAAAATGCCAAGCACTAAAGAGTCTTAGAATGTTGCAAGGAAGAAAATAGAACAATAAATCTTGAGTTCCCTCATAAAGCAAGATGCACTTGCCTAGCTCTCTCTTACTCTCACAGGTTGGTGAGGAATTAATGGTGGAGAAGAAGAAGTAAATAAAGAAGAATAATGAGGAGAGAGAAGGGAGTGGGTTAATAAATGGGGTTGGTGGTGGTAGGTAGGTGGGTTGGTTCTCAACCAAAACCGAACCAAGCCTAACCAACACAAGCCGAACCGAACCAAGATGAACCAACAATAAAATACCTAATAAACCGGGCAAGGAGACATGCAATGCAAGATAAATACGTATACGTATTACAAAATACGTAATACAAACAACATGCATTACAACTCTACCCACCTTAAAAGAATTCCATCCTCGGAATTTAATTAAGAGGCTAGAGGGACAAGGGCAAGCTATACTATCACAGGCAAGCTATACTAGGCAATCAATCAATCAATCAATCATGCAAGCAAGAAATCAAAGACATGAGGCATGAGGAAGATATTATACCTCACGAGTCAAACAGGTCGGGATATCGCGATCGGATATTATCCTCACGCTCCCAGGTTGACTCACCCAAAGAGTGATGACCCCAAGCAACTCGGACTAACTTGATAGGCTTGTTCTTGAGTGTCTTCTCTATTTAGTCCAATATAGACACGGACCTCTCCTCATACGAAAGATTGGTACCAACAACCAATTCCGAATGATCCAGGATGTGGCTCAGGTCCGGGATATACCGTCGCAGTTGGGATACATGGAACACATTATGCACCTCACGTAGCGACGGTGGAAGAGGAAGACGATAGGATACATCTCCTACTCGCTCCAGAATATCGAACGGTCCTATATACCTGTCACGACCCGCACCCATTGTAAGGGTACGAGAACGTAACAACGCCCAACCTACGCCACAGTGTCGACGGTAGAACGCTGTCCTTGGTCACAACATCTAACAATATAAGGTGATGTACAGATATACTCTCCGAATGGGGGTGACATAACAGAATACAATCTCAATCACATCTAAGGTGGAATACGATAAGGATAGATAGATATGAACTGAAGGAATCCACAGAGGTACAATCCAGATAAAAACTAAGTGTCTATGATACATCTCCACAAACATCCAAAAGAACAACTCCCAGTATATACAATAATGTATCAATGAGAAAGACAAGTAAGAGTCTAAGCTATCTATACTAAATAAGGGGTATCATCCTTAGTAGCTGCCTGAACCTCCCCAGGGGTCCAGGTCACGAGTGTCATCTAGGCAAGCTCCAAGTAAGGGGTGCAGGGTTCCTCATCATCCTCTGTAAATTTTTTAACAGGTCCAGTCAGGATGGGAGAGAGCACAAAATATCTCACGCTGTTCATATCAAGTTAGGAAATATAAAGCATGCAATAGAGTAAGGTACATAAAATGCTGAAAGAAGAATGTATATAAAAAATAGTAGAGATTTGATAACAGAAAATATCTATATATGATAAGTAAGAACTGTAAACTAACTGTGATTTAGAGTACAATATGATTATGTAAACGGTCTAGGACAATGCAATGGTAACTCCATTGTACGTGGGTGTACAATAGACATATACAATAGTTTTACAATATTGTACAATAGGATTTGAGTACATAACCAATTCTACTCCCCCTCCCCAATCAATACACAAGGATCCACTCCAGTTACGTTATCTTATACAATAGTGTACAATGTTATACAATGGATGTACAATATTATACAATAGATGTACAATGTTATACAATAGTTGTACAATGTTATACAATAGTGTACAATAGTCTATCCCTGGAACTCATGTGATAATAAGAGTACAATATGCACAATGAGTATACAAGGATATGGATATTCAATAAATACAATATGTAAGTGAAACGCACATCACAATATGTATTTAGTGAATACAAGGGAATAACATCTCAAAAGAAGATCCATATAGTACCAATCCGAGATAACAATCGTGTCAGCATCAAGTACAGTAATCTAGAGCAAGAATGTAAATCCAGACAAGTATGAAACGGTCAGAGAATGTACTCGCTTGTATCCTGAGTATCAGAAGAATATCTACTGTCCGAGGAGTGGTGTCTTTCTCCTATAGAACAGCACAAGTCACAATATGTCTAAAATGATAATAAGATACAATTTAATGCATTCTATATGAATCTAGGTCAATCTAGACTAAAGTCAACGCTTGGTCAACTCTAGTCAACCCTAAAAGTCAAACTAGGTCAACTATGGTCAAACTAGGCCCAACAAGTCTAAATTAGTCTAATCAAGTCTAGCTTAGTCTATACTAGGACACACAAGCCTATACTAGCTAGTACATACCATTTCAAGGCTATTCAAGCCTAAGTCAAACCAACACACACATTCACTATAAAGTCAACAAGTCATCTAACCTTACCATGAATACATACTCAACTTGGCATTCAATATCACATAGAGACATATACATATTTGTATACATTACATTAGGTTATAATTTCTATTCATTAGGAACCATCTCATATATATATATACATACATATATATATATATATATATATATATATATATATATATATATAAAATATATATATATATATATATATATATATATATATATATAGGCTCAATACATATATTCGTTTTGATATACATATATTTTATATATCTACATTCATGTGTATATAAGAGAAGGAAGGCAATGTGTGTGTGTGTATACAAGTGAGGGTGTGTGTGTGTTTCCTGTTAGATTTATGTGAGGCATGTTCATGTGTGTGTGGAATGGTGTAGTGAGGGTGTACTGTCCTACACAGGTTTTGCAATTGATAATAGTGTACATAGTATAAAGAGTGAACTCAGGATGTGTGACTGTGTGTGTTAGGGTGTCCCATTCTCAGTTTACTATTGAACTGTGGGACAGTGTCCTGAAGTCTCAGGAAAACAATGCACATGAATTTGTGTACCTGTGTTTAGTGTTCTCAGGTTTACTTCCAACTTGACAGTTCAACCAATATAATTTCAAGCATTCCCTTAACTCTCAGTCATAGGTGACAGTATGGTCAAGGTTCACATAAAACAAGGTGTTCAGTAACAGGGAATGGAAAGAGAAAGAAACCAATTTAATTCATTATCAGTCCCATATCAATCCACCCAGAAATCAGTCCCAATCATACACCAATTCAAACCAAACTCATCATATAGTTAGAAATCATGTAGGTGCATCATACTAAGGTCTTAAACATGTAAATTTGTGCATTAAATAGGTTAATTTAAACTGCCAAGTTCGAATCATTAGAACTGGAAAAAATACAAAAATAACATGGTTTTAGGATTTCAAAACAGTAATTGTGTGTATAAAAAAATGAAATCAGTAGGTAGCAGTTCATCATGTGTAATCATGTGTGTGTACATGTCAGTTCTCAATTAAACCTTTCAAGTTAATTCCCAAATAAGCTAACATATGTCAAAATCTTAAAACCAAGCTGATTGTAAACTCAATTTTCCATTCAAAATAGTTTAGAAAGGGGAATTGAAAGTTCAGAAATGTGAGTTCTTAGGACTGTGTAACAGTCCACATTGTACAGCCCAAAACCCATAATTCGAAAACCCATACAAGTGCAAAAACCTAATCTATCATGAGAATCTAATCTAGCTGGGACTAATACACATGTGTAAGGATTCAAACATGGGATTTAACATTCAAAATTCAGTTTTAAATCAGGAATTGAACTCAGGATTAACTTCTTGAAACATGTATTCAGTTAAAACATTACACAGCCCCAACCACATTCGAATGCCATAATCTCAATGCAAAAACCTATCTAACTTGTCAATCCTATCCAGCAGTAGTTTGTACATATGCACATGAGTTAAATATGTAAATAAACATCAACTCAGTTTAATGGGAATTAAAATTCAGCAATGAAGGACATGTATCAGCCAACAGTTCACATATACCATTCAACAACCCAAAATCCAAATCGAATCTAAAACCTAACACAATCAGTAAACAATCAACCTTGAATAGTCTAACACACATGTAGGTGAACAATTATGACAATTAAACATTAAGAAATCAGTTTAGAATAGGAATCAAAACTCAGGAATGAAGAACAACACATGCGTATCAGTCAAGGAATGGGATTGCCCATTTCGAAACCATAATTAACCCAATGGATTTAACAATTCAGGCATATAGGTATGTGTCCCAGGTGTACACCTGTCTAGGGGGTGTCATTCGTGTCCACTAGAGTGGACACGAAGTGTCTACACTGTTTAAAACACACACGAACACAAACCGTGCACTCTGTGTCACAGCGTCGTGCACGTGTTCACCACGCTCGTGGACACGATATGACACGAATTAGGACACGTGCTCGTGCACACGTGTACGCCCACACTAGGGCTACACACTCGTGTCAACACGAGGTGTCCAAGCTGTTTCTAGACACGACTCGAGGCCGTATCAGTGCACATAATCAGACTAAAACAACCCTATGCACGATCGTGTGTGTCCAGTACGGGCGCGATTGTGCCACGTGTGGTCAGCCATCTGCTCCCAAATTTTGGGAGCATGATGACAGTCATTGCCCCCTACTCTCCACGAATTTTCGTGTCTCGAAGTGTCCTGAGCATCGAGATCTCAGTGTCGGGTAGCAGGACAGTGTTGTGTGGCCTGTACGGCGTGTTCGTGTCCCTGTGTGACACGACACGATCCCAAAATCACAAAACAGAGACACAAATCTAAGGACGAACCCTAGATCTAGGATTTCAATCAAAAACATTAGCAAAAATAGCAAACATAAATGGTTGGGTATTTCATCGAACACCCTAACCTAGCAATGGATACGTGTCCGATACGGACACGAAATGAATCCACCTTGACATGAAACCAAGTCCTACAGCTAGGGGACTCCTAGAGCTTTCCAAATATGCAAAGAAATCAGGGAAACTATAGGTTTAGGGATCATTTACCTATTGTTGTGCTTTTCAAAAAAAACCCCTTTCTAGAACTTTTTCTTTTGATAACAAACTCAACCAAATTGCTCCCCCACTGAAATTTCCTTCCATGGACAGAAAGTATAGATGAATTAGAACCTAATGCAACTTGTTTGGATTAAAAAGGAATTAAAATGGATTTACTAGAAATTTCTAAAGTTGGGGATTTACCTCCTTCTAAACTTGAGATCTATTTCCAAGGGAGGCTAACCCTAAATAAAAGAGGCATTAAATAGGGGTGGGGTTCCCTAGATGGCTGGCCATAGTGGGTTAGGGTTAGGGTTTAGTTTGGTTTGATGGGCCATGGGCTTCTTGGCTAGTTTTAAGTCTCTCTACCAAAAGCCCCCTTTGCTATATCAATTTCTCTCCAACTAAAACCTCTAATTAGATAACTAAGAGAATATTCTAGTCATGACTAAATCACCAAGTCCAACTTAGCTTATTGGTTAAGTCTAACTTCTAGGTTAGGCCCAATCTAGACCTAAGACTAACATAGCACATAGCAATATTTAATTAATTTTAAATGTCACGACCCGCACCCACTGTGAGGGTACGAGAGCGTAACAACGCCCAGCCTACGCCGCAGTGTCGGTGGTAGAACGCTGTCGTAGGTCACAACATCTAACAATATAAGCTAAGCAGTTTATACTCCCTGAGTGGGGGTGACATAGCAGTAAATAAACTCAATCACAACTAAGGAAGAAGAAAGCACGATATGATATAGAACTCAAGGAAAATACAGATGATCAGAAAGTCTAAGATAACATCTCAGCAATATCCAGAAATACATGGTCTCAGCTACTGAAAATGAAAGAATATACAACCCAGATCTCAAAGACAGAAATAAGTCTATCTACTAGTCTCAAGGCAACATAAGTAAGATAAGGCCTAACTAAACTAGTCTAGGCAGTAGGGTAAAGCCGTCAGCTAGAGCTGTCCCGAAGAAGGTATCCTCACAGGCCTCCTCCTCGTCCTCTGTAATATTTTTAACAGGTCCAGTCAGGACAGGAGCGAGCACAATACATCTCAACAGTTCATAGCATGTTAGAAAATATAATCATGCAGTAAAGTAAGATATAGATATTGAAGAAATGCAGTATGTAAATAGAGAGAGAGAACTGTAATAGAAATATCTACTATACTAAAGAGGCGTACATGGCTATTCTACTTTGGAATTGTTCACATGGCTATTTATACTCTCCCGTACCCCCAATTAATACACAAGGATCCAACCAGGTTATGTTATGATTTTATGTAACAGCTCCCGAAGGGTGGTAAGCTCCCAAAGGGTGATAAGCCCCCAAAGGGTGATAAGCCCCCAAAGGGTGGTACATAGTAGTCCCATGGGGATTCTGGAAAACCCAATAAATGGGATAAGGATTCAAAGAAGACTCTGTGATCATATGAGTATATGCCACAAGTGATCAAAGAACCAAAGAAGTATAGTTATACGCCATGTAAGTGAAACGCACAGAACATAGAGTACCCCGATGCTCCCTGAAGGGATAACATCTCAAGAAGGGATCCATATAGTACTAATTCGTGTGACCAACGTGACAGTATCAAGTAAAGTAATTTAATGCAGAAAATAATTCTAAGCAGGATATGAAATGATCAGAGAATGTACTCGCCTGGTATCTGAATGTCTGAAGTAAATGTACTGTCCGAGATGAGGTACCTGACTCATAGTTAGAGCAACACAAGTCAAGATGTATACATGGGATGATAAATGTAATCTACGATGCGTCTACATGCTGTCTAGGTCAAACTAGACTAAAGTCAACTCTCGGTCAACTCTAGTCAACTAGACTGGTCAAACTAGGTCAAGCCTAAGCCAAACAAGTCTAATAAGTCTTACTAGGCCTAACCAAGCCTAGTCTAACAAGCACACATCAAAACTAGGCTATACAAGCCAATGGCACACCTATACTAGCATTCAAACCACACACTCATAGGTAATGAGCCCTAGGCTATAGGCCCATAGGCTATATTACCTATATCAACACATATCTACATATACACATATATAAAAATATATATATCTAAAATTAATATAATACACACATTATAACTATATAGGCTACATGATAGTATATGTATCACCTATATATATATATACATACATTGAATATAGGAAACTGGAAATCATGCATTTGTGTTCATGTGTGTGTACATATGAGCAAAGTGTCATAAGAGTGTGTATGTGTGAGTGTTAATGAGAGTGTCCAGAGAAAAATAGCGAAGGGTGACTATTTGTGGGTGTGAGGAATGTCACATGTGGGTAGGGCTGTGATAGTGATGTTTGTGTATACTAATGTGTGGGTGTTAGGCTATTGCAATCATGAGGGTGTGTGTCATGTGTGCATATTTACATTATGAGATCTAAAATTATATACAACATTCATTTCAGTTTAATATAGGAAGAACCCTGTATCTCAGTTTTCAGTCCAGTTAAACCATGCTCAGATTAACACATTGGAAATCACCAATTCAGTCCATAAAAACTCAGTTCAACAGTCTACAACAATACCCAGGTTTATACATTGAAGAATCCTATAATTCAGTTCACAAAATCAGTCTAAACAGTCCCCAAAAATCCAGTTTAACAGCCTAGACTTTGCATCACAGATTTTGAACCCCACACACACCAACACAGCCCCAAATTCGACACACAACTAGAAATCATATAGGTGTACACATTAGGGGTTAAAACCATACCAATTAACAGTTTAAAATAGGATAAAATCAAAGCTAAAATTCATATTAAAATCTGGAAACAGGAAATAATGAACTGTTAAGTAGGATATCAGGAATTTTACAATTGTGTGTGTGATAAAATCATAACTTAGGAATTAGAAAATGAATGAATGGCAAATGATTTTCAGTTAAAAACAACAAAGCAATTCTCAGTTAAAAAGAAAGGAAATCAGTAGCTAACATGTATATGGGCAATAGGAAAATAGGGAATCATTTTCAGTCTTCAAACAGTCCATATCAAACCAGATTTCAGTCCCAATATTGCAAATCCAGATTACAACCCAAATCAATCACCATAATCCCTCAAATCAGTGAGGTGCAATTAAAATGAATGTGACTCAGTTCTAGGTTTTTCCTATTAACAGTTAAAAACATTTTTGTTAGCATTGCAATTCACAGGAATTCGATTCCAGTCCTTAAATCAAACACTCAACCCAAAGTCTATAATCAAACCTCAATTCAGTTGGAAAAAAAACTAGGATCAAAAGACTGAACCAAATCAGCCCAAGAACTCAGTTTAACAGCTTATGCCCATATCAGTTTTCATATGAAATCTAACATTAAATCAAAACTCGGTTAGCAACAGTTAAGGATAGAAAATTAGTTCAGGTATTAATAGAAAATAATGTATCAGTCATGTTTCGAAATCCACTACATGAACATACAACCAAATCGATTTGTAAAACCTATCTAACAGATACTGGTACATATGTTACAATTAATGATAACTAAAACATCATTTAGAAATCAGAAAAAAAGAGATTTGAAGTCCAGGGAACACTCAAGACTGAGCATGGGTATCATGACATATGCAAACCCCATTTCGATTCCAAATTCCATCTAAAAACTACAAGGATCATGTAATCCATTCCTTAAACATGTAGGTGAATTAATTTACTGATGTTTATCAACATATAAACAGAAAAACGAAATAATTTTCAGAAAAAAATACATACATGCCACAGTGTATCAGTGAAGTATCATAGCTCAGGAAATTCAAGTTTTCGAAGTCGAAAACACATCAAAACGATAAACCAAGGGTTGGTAAATAAACTATCACATGTGTATGTGTCAACCATGCTGTATTGTGTCCAAAAACAGGACACGAACGTGTCCAACAACAAAACACACACACAGACACGGACTGTGCACTGACAGTGTCGTGTACGCGTGTACGTGTGTCCAGTACACGACACAGGCCACATGGTGACACGTGGCCGTGCACACGTGTACGCCTAGGGTAGAGGTACGTGTCCACGTGCCTGAAATGTGTCCAAGTGAGTCGTATCAAAAGTTGTAGCCGCGTGTCAGTGGCATTTTCACGCGCGTGTGTGCGTGTGGCCGAGACAGTACGGTCGGGATTTCTCCCAAACCTCTTGACGAAATCCTTCCAAATTTTGTGTGTGTCGTGTCAGTGATTGCCCGCACGACTCCACAAATTTTTGTGGTGTCACGTGGCGTGTCGTGTCTGCTACAGTGCCCGAGCAGCAGGGCACTGTGCGCAGCCTGTTGCGCGCGTGTGCGTGTCCAATCCTGACACAAAAAGACACAAAAATAAACTCAGTCTTCACAAACATTGCTACACATACCTAGATCTAGAGATCCATGAAATTAGAATTCAAAAATACGAGAAATAAATCCTTTGTGACATTTAATCAAACACCTGTACACACATCATGACATGTGTCCGATACGGACACCAAACGGACACGAAACGACACAAATCTAATACCTACTGCTAGGGGACACCTAGGGCTTCCTATCCATGCAAAGAAAACTAAATTTGGTGGAGGGAATATGGATTTACCTATATGTTGAAATTCTAATAAAAAGCTCCAAAAATGGGGGTTTCTCCTTGTTAGCCAAACTCTCTAAATTGCCCCAAGGCTGGGATTATCCTCCATGAACAACAAGAGGGAGACAATTAGAATCTAATGCAAGTGGTTTGAGCCAAAAAGGAGTTAAAATGGAAAAGTTATGGATTGGGAAAGATGACTATACCTCTTTCTCCAAGCTTGAGAAGAAAAATAATAAAAGAGGCAAGAACAAATGGAAGAGGCATTAAATAGGGTGTGGAACCCTAGGTTGGCTGCCATGGGTGGGCTTGTTGGGGTTTGGGCTTAAGTCATGGGCCTATGGTTCAATTCACAAGTCATTAAATCACAAGTCATGCATTAAACCACAAGTCATGACTTAATTTCACTAAATCTAATCCCCTCATTCTAAAACCAATCTCTAATGACTAAAATGGGTTAATTCAAGTTAGGCTAGGGTTACCATAGCTAGGGTTAGGTTCTAGGCTAGTCTACAAGTCTCAAACTTGTCAAGACTAACATAACACATAGCAATATTTAATTAATATTAAATTCACAAAAATTCCCATAAATCATAATAAATTCAAATTAATCCTAAAATGACCAAAATACCCTCTAGGCTAAAATGTACTAATTAAACATCCTAATCACATGGCTAGGCTCTAGGACAGACAGTCTCTACGGTTACACTAGCCAAACACCAAAATCATAAGCCATGATTTAAATAGTTCTAAAATGATTAAAAATCACTAAAAATTATATTAAAATTTTAAATACCATAATTAAATAAATTAAAATACAAATTTTCAAATTTACCCTTATTTTAGAAACTAGGTGTTACATTAAATTCACACAAATTCCCATAAATCATAATAAATTCAAATAAATCCTAAAATGACCAAAATACCCTCTAGGCTAAAATGTGCTAGTTAAACATCCTAATTACATGGCTAGGCTCTAGGTCAGCAGTTTCTAAGGTTACACTAGCCAAACACCAAATCATAAGTCATAACTTAAAATAGTTTTAAAAAATGATTAAAATTCAATAAAATCATAAAATAAAATAAATATCAATAAATAATAATTATAATTACAAAATTTCAAAATTACACTCATCTGGAAAATTGGGTGTTACAATCCTACCCACCTTATAAAAATTTTGTCCTCGAAATTAAGATGATCGCACCCCCTTCTAGGTCAACATAGTCAAGGGTCAATCACTAGTCAATTTTCTCAACATCCTAGTACTTGGGCATTAGCTGGTCAACTTCTTAGGACTTTACCTATGCTAGCAACCTAGTGTTGGCAACTAGGGATTTTGCAAAGAAAACTCTATAATAGGCTAGTTCTTAACTTCCCAATCCTATCAAGTCACCCATAACTAAATACCTACGAGCTAAGCACCCCAATCCAAAATACCACATATATATATGCTCATGAACAACAACCCATATATCCTAAGTATATCATCTGCAATCTATATGTTTATAGACCTCTCAGTCTTAGGTGAAACTACAGCTATACTCAAGGACAGGCTCTGGTCACTGGGTGCCTCACTGGAAGGGTAAAGGAAGACAATAATAAATCATCTAGGTTGTATGGCATACTAACATCCTATATGTGTAAACTGGTTGGTATTATAGATAACAGAAGAATTATCTGCAATGGGTTACTATTCTAACACCAATGCTAACTATCACCTCTAGGGTACAGACACTCTACAAGTCACATATCATTATACTATGAAGAAACTACTTATGAATAAGCTCTACAAACTAAAATATCCCTACTCCTAAGTCATTTATAACAATCAAAAGGGTATGATGTTTAAACCTTCTCAAGATACAATCTGTTAATCATATGCGTCTGTCCAAAATTATGTTGTCCAGAGTCTTCATCATGCTAGCGAGCAAGGCTACGATAATCACAGAGTCCTTGACTAAGGTACGTACCTCTAGGTTCATGATATTTAAAAATTTTGCATTGCCGCATGCGACGACGAAAACCTTAAATTCCTATACCCGATAAATACATCCAAAATCTGACTATATGTTTTTACTACGCCAACTAACACGACCATCGAAGATTCTAGATTCCATAACTGAGGTGACCTAGCCCATATGATTTTTTCAGAAAGAAAAAAAAAAGAAAACAAACATAACAAAAGAGCAACATAACAAAATTAATCAATCAACAAGGAGCAGATGGAACCGAATTTCAAGGTAGTTATAAAAGACAATTTCGGGAATAGAATCAAGAAGAACGGAACTTGCAGCAAGATCTCCAATAGTCTGTGCATCCTCGACAGTCCTAACGATAGCTCGCCCTGCTAGTTTTTCCTGGTCTGCTGCTGATGCTGCATGAACCGCTGCTGCTGAGAGAATCGGTAATGACGAGAAAAAGTCTCTGTACAGACAGAGGTGCACCTCCAATGTAGCAGAAACGCCAACCTGTGTCGGCACAACAGAAGCTGCGGTCTCGAGGCCCTGATGAACAGAACGAGAGGTGGCCAGCCTCTCGATAGTATCCCCGAACCGAAGCGATGAGATCGTGTCTTCATAACCATCATGAAGACAGATCAAAATAAGAAGCAATTTCTGAGAATGAAGCAAAAATTCAAAGGAGGACAGTTTATATTCAAGGGAAGTCAATAAGCAATAATTTTAGACAAAAGGAATCGGATTAAGAGTTTTTCCTAATGTGATTGAGTACCTCCAAAAATATCCTAATCCTAATGCAGGCTGTAGTGATACTCTAGTTCGAATACCATTACATAAACTCGACCTACATGGGCTACCACTAAAAACGTGTCACGACCCGCACCCACTGTAAGGGTACGAGTACGTAACAACGGCCAACCTACGCCGCAGTGACGGCGGTAGAACACTGTCCTAGGTCACAATATCTAACAATATAAGGTGATGCACATATATACTCCCCGAATGGGGGTAACATAACAGAATACAATCTCAATCACATCTAAGGTGGAATACGATAAGGATAGATAGATACGAACATAAGGAATCTACAGAGGTACAATCCAGATAAAAACTAAGTGTCTATGATACATCTTCACAAACATCTAAAAAAAACAACCCCCAGTATATACAATAATGTATCAATGAGAAAGACAAGTAAGAGTCTAAGCTATCTATACTAAACAAGGGGTATCATCCTCAGCAGCTGCCTGAACCTCCCCAGGGGTCCAGGTCACGAGTGTCATCTAGGCAAGCTCTAAGTAAGGGGTGCAGGGTTCCTCATCATCCTCTGTAAAATTTTCAACAGGTCCAGTCAGGATGGGAGCGAGCACAAAATATCTCATGCAGTTCATATCAAGTTAGAAAATATAAAGCATACAATAGAGTAAGGTACATAAAACGCTGAAAGAAGAATGTATAGGAAAAACAGTAGAGATTTGATAACAGAAAATATCTATATATGATAAGTAAGAACTGTAAACCAACTGTGATTTAGAGTACAATATGGTTATGTAAACGGTCTAGGACAATGCAATGGTAACTCCATTGTACGTGGGTGTACAATAGACATATACAACAGTTTTACAATATTGTACAATAGGATTGGAGTACATAATCAATTCTACTCCCCCTCCCCAATCAATACACAAGGATCCACTCCAGTTACGTTATCTTATACAATAGTGTACAATGTTATACAATGGATGTACAATATTATACAATAGATGTACAATGTTATACAATAGTTGTACAATGTTATACAATAGTGTACAATGGTCTATCTCTGCAACTCATGTGATAATAAGAGTACAATATGCACAATGAGTATACAAAGATATGGGTATTCAGCAAATACAATATGTAAGTGAAACGCACATCACAATATGTATTTAGTGAATACAAGGGGATAACATCTCAAAAGAAGATCCATATAGTACCAATCCGTAATAATAATCGTGTCAGCATCAAGTACAGTAATCTAGAGCAAGAATGTAAATCCAGACAAGTATGAAACGGTCAGAGAATGTACTCGCCTGTATCCTGAGTATCTGAAGAATATCTACTGTCTGAGGAGTGGTGTCTGTCTCCTATAGAACAACACAAGTCACAATATGTCTAAAATGATAATAAAATATAATTTAATGCATTCTATATGAATCTAGGTCAATCTAGACTAAAGTCAACGCTTGGTCAACTCTAGTCAACCCTAAAAGTCAAACTAGGTCAACTATGGTCAAACTAGGTCCAACAAGTCTAAATTAGTCTAATCAAGTCTAGCTTAGTCTATAATAGGACACACAAGCCTATACTAGCTAGTACATACCATTTCAAGGCTATTCAAGCCTAAGTCAAACCAACACACACATTTACTATAAAGTCAACAAGTCATCTATCCTTACCATGAATACATACTCAACTTGGCATTCAATATCACATAGAGACATATACATATTTGTATACATTACATTAGGTTATAATTTCTATTCATTAGGAACCATCTCATATATATATATATATATATATATATATATATATATATAGGCTCAATACATATATTCATTTAGATATACATATATTTTATATATCTACATTCATGTGTATATAAGAGAAGGAAGGCAATGTGTGTGTGTAAATACAAGTGAGGGTGTGTGTGTGTGTTTCCTGTTAGATTTATGTGAGGCATGCTCATGTGTGTGTGGAATGGTGTTGTGAGGGTGTACTGTCCTACACAGGTTTTGCAATAGATAATAGTGTACATAGTATAAAGAGTGAACTCAGGATGTGTGACTGTGTGTGTTAGGGTGTCCCATTCTCAGTTTACCATTGAACTGTAGGATAGTGTCCTGAAGTCTCAGGAAAACAATGCACAGGAATTTGTGTACCTGTGTTTAATGTTCTCAGGTTTACTTCCAACTTGATAGTTCAACCAATGTAATTTCGAGCATTCCCTTAACTCTCAGTCATAGGTGACAGTATGGTCAAGGTTCACATAAAACAAGGTGTTCAGTAACAGGGAATGGAAAGAGAAAGAAACCAATTTAATTCATTATCAGTTCCATATCAATCCACCCAGAAATCGGTCCCAATCATACACCAATTCAAACCAAACTTATCATATAGTTAGAAATGATGTAGATGCATCATACTAAGGTCTTAAACATGTAAATTTGTACATTAAACAGGTTAATTTAAACTGCCAAGTTCGAATCATTAGAACTGGAAAAAAATACAGAAATAGCATGGTTTCAGGATTTCAAAACAGTGATTGTGTGTATAGGAAAATGAAATCAGTAGGTAGCAGTTCATCATGTGTAATCATGTGTGTGTACATGTCAGTTCTCAGTTAAACCTTTCAAGTTAATTCCCAAATAAGCTAACATATGTCAAAATCTTAAAACCAAGCTGATTGTAAACTCAATTTTCCATTCAAAACAGTTTAGAAAGGGGAATTGAAAGTTCAAAATTTGAGTTCTTAGGACTGTGTAACAGTCCATATTGTATAGCCCAAAACCCATAATTCGAAAACCAATACAAGTGCAAAAACCTAATCTATCATGAGAATCTAGTCTAGCTGGGACTAATACACATGTGTAAGGATTCAAACATAGGATTTAACATTCAAAATTCAGTTTTAAATCAGGAATTGAATTCAGGATTAACTTCCTAAAACATGTATTCAGTTAAAAGATTGCACAGCCCCAACCACATTCGAATGCCATAATCTCAATGCAAAAACCTATCTAACTTGTCAATCCTATCCAGCAGTAGTTGGTACATATGTACATGAGTTAAATATGTAAATAAACATCAACTCAGTTTAATGGGAATTAAAATTCAGCAATGAAGGACAGGTATCAGCCAACAGTTCACATATACCATTCAACAACCCAAAATCCAAATCGAATCTAAAACCTAACACAATCAGTAAACAATCAACCTTGAATAGTCTAACACACATGTAGGTGAACAATTATGACAATTAAATATTAAAAAATCAGTTTAGAATAGGAATCAAAACTCAGGAATGAAGAACAACACATGCGTATCAGTCAAGGAATGGGATTGCCCATTTCGAAACCATAATTAACCCAATGGATTTAATAATTCAGGCATATAGGTGTGTGTCCCAGGTGTACACGTGTCTAGGAGGTGTCATTCGTGTCCACTAGAGTGGACACGAAGTGTCCAAACTGTTTAAAACACATACGAACACAAACCGTGCACTCTGTGTCACAGCGTCGTGTACGTGTTCACCACGCTCGTGGACACGACATGACACGAATTAGGACACGTGCTCATGTACACGTGTACGCCCACACTAGGGCTACACACTTGTGTCAACACGAGGTGTCCAAGCTGTTTCTAGATACGACACGAAGGCCGTATCAGTGCACATAATCAGACTGAAACAATCCTGTGCACGACGCTGCGTGTCCAGTACGGGCGCGATTGCGCCACGTGTGGTCAGCCATCTTCTCCCAAATTTTGGGAGCATGATGACAGTCATTGCCCCCTACTCTCCACAAATTTTCGTGTCCCGAAGTATCCTGAGCATCGAGATCTCAGTATCGGGTAGCAGGACAGTGTTGTGTGGCCTGTGCGGCGTGTTCGTGTCCCTGTGTGGACACGACATGATCCCAAAATCACAAAACAGAGACACAAATCTAAGGACGAACCCTAGATCTAGGATTTCAATAAAAAACATTAGCAAAAACAACAAACATAAATGGTTGGGGCATTTCATCGAATACCCTAACCTAGCAATGGATACGTGTCCGATACGGACACGAAATGAATCCACCTTGACACGAAACCAACTCCTACAGCTAGGGGACTCCTAGGGCTTTCCAAATATGCAAAGAAATCAGGGAAACTATAGGTTTAGGGATCATTTACCTATTGATGAGCTTTTCAAGAAAAACCCCTTTCTAGAACTTTTTTCTTTGATAGCAAACTCCACCAAATTGCTCCCCCACTGAAATTTCCTTCCATGGACAGAATGTATAGATGAATTAGAACCTAATGCAACTTGTTTGGATTAAAAAGGAATTAAAATGGATTTACTAAAAATTTCTAATGTTGGGGATTTACCTCCTTTTAAACTTGAGATCTATTTCCAAGGGAGGCTAACCCTAAATGAAAGAGGCATTAAATAGGGGTAGAATTTCCTAGATGGCTGGCCATAGTGGGTTAGGGTTAGGGTTTAGTTGGGTTTGATGGGCCATGGGCTTCTTGGCTTGTTTCAAGTCTCTCTACCAAAAGGCCCTTTTGCTATATCAATTTCTCTCCAACTAAAACCTCTAATTAGATAACTAAGAGAATATTCTAGTCATGACTAAATCACCAAGTCCAACTTAGCTTATTGGTTAAGTCTAACTTCTAGGTTAGGCCCAATCTAGACCTAAGACTAACATAGCACATAGCAATATTTAATTAATATTAAATTCACACAAATTCCCATAAATCATAATAAATTCAAATAAATCCTAAAATGACCAAAATACCCTCTAGGCTAAAATGTACTAGTTAAACATCCTAATTACATGGCTAGGCTCTAGGTCAACAGTCTCTAAGGTTACACTAGCCAAACACCAAATCATAAGTCATAACTTAAAATAGTTTTAAAAAAATGATTAAAATTCAATAAAATCATAAAATAAAATAAATATCAATAAATTATAATTATAATTACAAAATTTTAAAATTACCCTCATCTGTAAAACTGGGTGTTACAATACCTAAGACTAAGCTTTCCCCGTACGCTGAAATGAATGACGCCACGGTTAGGCGAAATCCTCAGGAATACATGGTCACCGACCGAGAATTCAAGGGGTCGCCGATGAGAATCGGCCCAATGACGCTGGCGATCTTGGGCAACTCGAAGATGGTCTCTGACTCTCCTGACCACCTCAACGGTCTGAGCAATCATTTCTGGACCGAGCATCTGCCTCTCTCCGACATCATCCCAGGCTAGCGGGGATCTACACTTCCTACCATACAGTGCCTCGAACGGTGCCATCTGGATACTAGCTTGGAAACTATTATTGTACGAGAACTCTACCAGGTACAGGTAATTTTTCTACGAACCACTAAAGTCAAGTGTACACGATCGTAACATATCTTCAAGAGTCTGGATCATGCGCTCCGACTGGCCATCTGTCTGCGGGTGATAAGCTGAGCTAAATTAGAGGCGGGTTCCCAAACTCTCTTGCAGGCTACGCCAAAAGTGTAACGTAAATATGGAATCTCTGTCCGAGGTGATACTGACTGGTACACCGTAAAATCTGACAATCTGTCGGAGATACATCTCCGCTAGCTGAGCCGTCGACTGACCAACTCTGAACGAGAGAAAGTGAGCCACCTTCGTGAGCCTGTCTATGACAACCCAAATAGCATCTCTGCCAGCCGGGGATCTAGGCAATCCAGTCACAAAATCCATAGTTATATGCTCCCATTTCCACTCTGGAATTGGCAATGGTTGAAGTAGTCCAGCTGGTCTCTGATGTTCAACCTTAACTTGTTGGAAAACCAAATATCGAAACACAAACCGGGCTATCTCCCTCTTCATGCTATTCCACCAAAAGTGCTGACGAATATCTTGGTACATCTTCGTACCGCCGGAATGAATGGAATACTACGAACTGTGAGCCTCTGTCATGATCGTCTTTCTAATATCTCCGCTGGGTACACAAAGACGCTTCCCATGTCGAAGTGTACCGTCTTCATGGATACATAACTCTGGTCTTCGTCCTGCCTCACACTCTGCTCTGAGTTGCTGAAGCTTGGAATCTGCCGACTGCACCATCTGGATCCTCTCGACTATGCTGGACTGAACCTACATGCTGGCCATCAATACCACATTTGTAGGAAGGACAACTTCTATACCCATCTTCTGAAGATCGGCTAACAGCTCTGGTTGTGCTGTTAGGAAATAAACTCCGGCTCTCCTGCTCAATGCATCTGCAACGACGTTGGCCTTTCCTGGGTGATACTGCAAGTTGTTGTCATAATCCACAAGAAGCTCCAGCCATCTACTCTGATGCATGTTAAGATCCTTCTGGGTGAAAACATACTTCAGGCTCTTGTGGTCGGTGAAAATCTCTACCCTATCTCCATATAGGTAGTGCCTTCACAACTTAAGTGCAAACACTACTGCTTCCAGCTCCAAGTCATGGGTTGGGTAATTCCTCACATGATCACGAAGTTCTCATGACGCATAAGCTATTACCTTTCCATGCTGTATAAGAACGCATCCCAAACCTCTGCCTGAAGCATCGTAATATACTGAGAATCCTCTAATCCCATCTGGAAGCGTGAGAATAGGAGCCCTCATCAAGCCTCGCTTCAACTTCTCAAAAGAATCCTAGCACTCTGCTGTCCAAGCAAACTGCACATCCTTGCGGGTCAACTGGGTCAATGGCGTTGAGATCCGAGCAAAGTCTGAAATAAATCATCGGTAGTAGCCGGCCAAGCCAAAAAAACTGCGAACTTCTACAACTGTGTGGGGTACTGGCCATGACTTAATGGCCACAATCTTCTGGGGATCCACTTCTACTCCTCCTCTGGTGATGATATGACCCAAGTACAAAATACGATCGAGCCAGAACTCGTATTTACTGAACTTGGAATATAACTGGTGCTCTATAAGAACCATAAGAACAACTCTGAGATGCTGCTCATGCTCTGCCTCACCCTTGCTGTAGACCAGGATGTCGTCTAGGAACACGATCACAAATTGATCCAAGTAGGGCATGAAGATGCGATTCATAAGGTCCATGAATACTGCCGGTGCATTGGTTGTTCCAAATGGCATCACAAGGAACTCCCAATGCCCATATTTCAATCGGAAAGCTGTCTTCGGGATGTCCTGCTCTCTGACTCTGATCTGATGATATCGTGAGCGCAAGTCAATCTTCGAAAATACTGACGCCCCTTTGAGTTGATCAAACAAGTCATCTATCCTCGGGAGAGGGTATCTGTTCTTGATTGTCACTGAGTTCAAGGAACGATAATCTACACACAATCTGGATGTACCATCCTTCTTTTTCACAAAAAGCATCGGGACTCCCCAAGGTGATCTACTAGCACGAATGAATCCCTTGGTTCTGAGTTCTTTAATCATCTTGTACAATATCTCTAGCTCTGACGGCGCCATCTTGTAGACTCTCTCTGACACTGGGACTGTCTCAGGAATTAAGTCGATGGTGAACTCGATCTTCCGCTCTGGCGGCATCCCTGGAAGCTCTTCTGGGAAAACATCTGGAAACTCTTCGACTATCCGAGGCAACTGCACTGCTGCTACTGCCATCCGCAATAATGGAGGAGAAGGTTCAGCTTTGCCTCGGGAGAAGGAATAACTCCGGCTCGCCTGGAATGCTAAAAATGACCCTGCCAATGTGGCAGTCTATCCTAGCATACTGGTCCCTCAACCAATCCATCCCTAAGACTACATCATAATCGGCCATCGAAAACTCTATCAATCTAGCTGGGAATTCTCTACCGCTAACTACGATCTGACACGAGGAAAACACCCTATCTACTCCCATAAGTTCATTACTAGTAAATATACTGAGCCTTACTGATAATGACTCGGGCTCTAGTCCTATCCGTGTCGCAAATCGTGCAGACAAAAATGAATGCGAGGTATCAGAATCAAATAATACTGAAGCTGGAAAGGTGTTGACGAAAATAGTACCTGCCACCACCTCACCTGGTACAATTCCTTCTTCTTCCATGGTCAAAGCCAGCACTTGACCATGTCCTCTGGGTGCGGATCCCCTCTGCTAAAAATTCCTCTGCCTGCTCTGGATCAGGGCTTGGGCCTGAGCATACTGCTGCAGTCTCTGCTGCTGGAATGCTTGGGCCTGCGTCGACAATGGCCTCGGGAACGGATACTGCAGTTGCTGCTGCTGCTAGACTGGTGCTGGTCCTCTAACTAAAGGACTAGAGAAGGCCAACGAACTCCCCTTGTCCGGGGCACCACAAACCAAGCACAAACCCTGTGCTCTGCGATACTTAGACACCACATGCCCTGGATTCCCGCAGTGTGAACATCCCACTGCTGAAGACTGCTTCTACTTCTGCCGCTGAGGGTACGTCGGGGTGGAATGCTGAACCGACGTCACTGAGGCCACCCGCCTCGGAGCTCCAATGGTCAAAGCCCTGGCTGTCGGGGCTGGTGCTGATGACTGATTCATCTGGCTATGGGATCGCTTTCGACCTCCGGTCCTATCCACGATCTTCTGGGAGGTATACTCATTCCTCCTAGCTGCTCTCAATACTGCATCAAAAGTCTGATGCTCAAACTGCTCCACTGCCAATAGAATCTCCAGATGGGCTTTATCGAACTCGGTTGCTACCAAGGTGGGAACAAACCGACTAAGCCTGGAGAACTCGGCCGCATATCTATCGACCGTCCTGTCCATCTGCTTCAGATTGGTGAACCTCGTCTGTAGGTTGTACCGAGATACAACATCAAAATACTTGGTCTGGAATCTCTCCCTGAATACTGCCCAGACAATAGGGGCCACTAATCCAACGGCCTGCGCCGCCCACCAGCTGCGGGCAAGATCTAGTAACTGCAGGCGCACTATGACTACCGTCTCGTTCTTTGGAGTCATGGTTGCTTCTAGAATCACCTCTGTGTCCTGAAGCCATGCATCTGCAGCGATCGTATCTTCACTGCCGTCGAAGAAGGGAGGGTTCAAGCGCTTGAAGCTGTAGGCCGTGCTATTATCCTGATGATCTCCTCTGGTCAAAGCATCTGCCACCGCCTGGTGCAAGACATCTCCACGAAGATCCTGGGAAGCTAATAGTGACCTGATGAGACCCACCAAAGTGCCATCATCAGGCTCTACAGGCTGGATGGGCTGAACTGGTGGCTCTCCTCCGGTATGCACAACTCGGGAAGCTACTCCTGAATGCTGGGCTTGATCTCCGGGTTGCTGCTGGTCCACAGGAGGTGCTCCGTCTTGCTGATCGGCAGGTCCAGGAACAATACCGCTGAAGAAGACGACATAGGAAACAATAAGTAAGGACCAGGACAGATCAAGGATACAAGCATGTGATCAGGTCAAGATTCTCAGGGATTCAGAGGATACGAGTAGAGATCAAGGGCGAGTACTGGTTGAGACATCTATTCGGTAAATCCTCACATATCTTGATTTATAAGACCTGCATGGGCCACCACTTAAACCATGTCACGCCCCAGAACCAGAATACTGGAGAGCGGGGGTGGACATAGCCAGCTACGTATATTGAAGTGCAACCCACCTCGCTATACGGTCACGGCTGTCTAGATACACGAGGGTTCAACTACAAGCCAATAGTCTCCTATGGTCATGAACAAGCCTATTGTCTCAATCTCAAGCAAGCAATAATAGTTACAAGATGTCAGAGCACCAAATATATAATAGCAAGGCATCCCATACATTACATATTCGGATGATCATGAAGCTAGTCATACAAAATGTCTGGACTAGCAAGAGTTCAGTCATACATGATCAACCCTAGGATTTGCCAATCATGTTACAGCCCGTAGGCAGACAGTAAATAAGGTGCAATACGAGCTAACACGTGCTCGTCGGCTAAACACCTCAAAAGAATAATTTTTACAAATAAGTGGGAGGACAAAAAAAATCCACTCGTTGCCAGGGTTACGCCTGGTGGTCACCATCTGGCTGAAAGACTGGTGGATCCTCTGGTGCTGCTCCGATATCTGGCCACACAAAACCAGCTGGGTCAGACCCCAGAAAGAGCAAGTGCCACAAGGAGGCTTCACTTAGGAACTAAAACCAGCATATCATAATAGAATATTAAAGATAATAAATAAAGAATTGATAATAATAGAGATAACAACAGTAAACTGAGTACGAGGAAAACCATTCAAGTAGCCAGGTCACAACCCTTAAACCAAACAAGGACCGGAGTTGTAACCCTTCACCTGAATAGAAACCTGTCTCAAATACTATTGGTACAGTGAAGACAATAAACGAAGAGAGGACACAGAACTGCTCCGGGAGCCAGGTTACAACCCTTAAACCAAACAAGGACCGGGGTTGTAATCCTTCGCCTGAACAGAACTGGACCCCTGAACTTTATTGCTAAGGCCAGTATAAATAATCATGGTATGAAGGTAAGGTAAAACATGACGAACATGGCATAGGATTCCAATAAGATAATAAACGAAGAGAGGACACAGAATTGCTCTGGGAGCTAGTTACAACCCTTAAACCAAACAAGGACCGAGATTGTAACCCTTCGCCTGAACAGTACTGGACCCCCGATCGTTATTGTTAAGGCAAGCATCAATAATCATGTCATGTCACAATCTTGCACATGATCAGGATAAGACTAAGCTGGAATAAACTCCACACAATCAATCACGACCAATCAAGAGTACGGCTTGATACTTTAACTAACTAGAGTTATCACAGGCCCAGTTACTAGTAAAAATGCAATGAGATTATCCCAACAGCCACAAGCCCTGCAGACCATCCGGTTATCCAGGTCGAATGTCTTGTTTATGAAAGGTGTACCACATGACTGTATACCGGAAATGTGCCCTACTCGTCGGTAGGCTACAAGTCCACTTAATGTGCCCAGATAAGGACATTGCCTGTAGCTGGGAATCTCTTCATGTCTAATAAATTATTCTAGTTCCTTAGCCTTAGTCAATTACTGTAGGTATCCCTGACCGTGGTACTCAGGGATCCCTATCCTAGACATGATGTAAGACAGTACTGGTTTATTTGTACAAACGCAATCGCCTACGATGTCGAGGTCATTCATACTTGTCATGTCAGGCTAGCTGTCATAATAGCAAGTCATGATATTTCATGTCAGTTTAATTATCAAGAGAGCGCCATGACGGGCCACTATCGTGTTCATAGAATGTACCAGACCCTATATGACAAAAGCATAAAGATGACATTTAATTAATAATAATAATAATAATAATAATAATAATAGTAATAATAATAATAATAATAATAATAACGAAAGGACCAGGCTGGATGGAGCCATGCGACTAAGGGAAAAAACTCATGCGGTAGTGGGGAGGCAGTGTCATGCGGCTGGAAAGCGAAGCAGGGCTCATGCGACAACGGGGAGCACAGGCGCATGCAGCTGAACCAATAAGTCCATGCGGCTGGAACTGCGCGCTTATGCAGCTAAGTGGGAGGTGAGTATATGCGGGTAGAATGGGAGCAGCGCCATGCAGCTGGAAAGGTAAGGTGGGCCCATGCGGCTGGATCAACAAGTCTATGCGGCTAAGGGTAGCCTCGGTCTTATACGGCCGAGAAGGGGTTGGGTCTTATGCGGGCAGCAAGAAGGGAGGCCTTTATGCGGCTGCAGGATGATTAAGGTCCATGCGGCTGAGGATTAATGCGCCATGCAACTGAGTCAAGTCAAGGCCTCATGCGGCTGGGTTGCTGCCCATGGCCTTATGCGGCTGGAAAAGCTTGCCGCATGAAGACTCATGCGGTCAACTATCGCCATGCGGCTAGGACAGCTATACGGCTGTACTGTTCTTCTTCTTCACTGATCCGAGAAAAAAAATACCATGAATCCAAACTTTCAAGCTCCATAAACCCTTCATCCGGAGCCCAAATCCGAACTTCCATAGGTCAAAATGGGGCAGAACGAAATGCTCTACAATATAGAACCATCAAAACTTAGAAATAACAATGCTAAGTAGATCAAAACCCAAAAAATTTAAAATAGTATAAACTTAGATCTAGAAGAATTTAGCCATGGAAATTGAAAATGCCAAGCACTAAAGAGTCTTAGAATGTTACAAGGAAGAAAATGGAACAATAAATCTTGAGTTCCCTCATGAAGCAAGATGCACTTGCCTAGCTCTCTCTTACTCTCACAGGTTGGTGAGGAGTTAATAGTGGAGAAGAAGAAGTAAATGAAAAAGAATAATGAGGAGAGAGAAGGGAGTGGGTTAATAAATGGGGTTGGTGGTGGTAGGTAGGTGGGTTGGTTCTCAACCAAAACCGAACCAAGCCTAACCAACACAAGCCAAACCGAACCAAGATGAACCAACAATGAAATACCTAATAAACCGGGCAAGGAGACATGCAATGCAAGATAAATACGTATACGTATTCCAAAATATGTAATACGAACAACATGCATAACAGTCATCCATATATATATATATATATATAAATATATAAATATATTTAAATATATATATATATATATATATATATATATATATATATATAAATATATATATATATATTTATATATATATATATATATATATATATATATATATATATATATATATATATATATATATATATATATATATAGGTATTTGGACTAATATATGAGTGTAGATAGATGAATAAAAGGAAAGGAGAAGTGTTGCAGTGGTATGTTCTATATAATTATATATGGTACCAGTTGTGTGGGTTGGAGTTTATCTAAGACATTAGAAGGGTTTGGAAGGTTTTGGGTAGTAGCAGAAGCTAAGATATTGGGTTTTGGAGTATCAAATGATACTTGATACCTGGGTAAAGGGGTATGGCAAAGAATAATATGGAGAGTGATGATGGAAACATCAAATTAAGAATTTAAGTTCAGATATTAAACTTGAACTATACGGCAGCAATATGCTGCAATACCAGCAGCTGTGTTAGCACATGGCCCCTTTGGCTATGTCTAGTTACAGGAAAGGGTATAAGTGTTAGAAGTTAGCATATGAAAGTAAGGAAGCAGGGCACCTAAGGTTTAAACATAAAAAATATTTGGGGGCTCGAATGGAAATAGAAATAGCAGTGGTTGTGCACAGATTTTTTGCAGCAGCTGCTTGCATCTGGCTGGCCTGATAGCATGGATCTGCAGCAGTAGTAATAAGCAAGCCTAGCCTTGCTAACAGCAGGGCAGTCAAGGCAATGTGCAGGTTGGAAGTATCATATGATACTGATACATGGGGTTGCAGATGGTCAAGTTTAAGATCATGGGTTTGGGGTTTAGACATTAGGATATTAGGATTGGGTTTGAAGTAGGTTAAGCATTTTTCACTTTTGGGCTCGATCCTTGTGGCAAGTGCCAAGGATTGGGATGTCAGTTTGGGGCAGCATATGTATAGCTACAGGGCGGCAACAATGTACAGTATGGCTCAGAGTTAGGCCATTGGATTTGGTCATTGGCAAGTGGCATCAGAATTTTGCTAGTAACCTAGTTGTAAGTTAAGATTTGTGGGGGAGGATATGAGTTAGCTTGGTTAGTAATTGGTGTGTGTGTTAGATTCAATGTTAGTATACCCTATTAGAGTATCAAGTATTCATGTTGTGTGTGTGTCTCAGTAGATAAAAGTATCTATAACTATCTAAATGAGTGTGTCTAGATAATATATACCATCTAAGGATGTATTATATATATATATAGTATGGTAACCTATATGCATGTATAATGCAATGTTTGACTTATAGAAGTGGGTATAGTAGAGGAGAGGCAAAGGGTTTAACATATACATATGTAGGCAAGCTAAGACTATATGGTATTATTATAGGTAATATACTACTATACAGAGAATAGTCTAAGGAGCCTACTCCTTTACTGAGAGCAGCAAACCCTAGAAACTTAGGGTAGGGATACCATAGCTTGGATACTGTAAACCCCCTAAATTTTCACTACGATTTTTTTTAAAATAAAATTGGAATTGATTTTTTTTATTTTCAAATTTGCACTACGTCACGTACGAGTACGTATTTGCGAGCTGATATTTCTATATACACAAATATTTTATTAAAATATTTGTTTTATATAGAAAAATAAGTAAAATTTATGTAAATAGTATAAGGTAAATATTTTGCTACGAGGTACGTTACACAAATTTTGCCCAAACTTTATTTTAATTATTTATCATAAAACGGCTAATTTATTTTATAAATATAAGTAGTATTTTAAAAAAACTATATTTTTCGTAAATATTCTAATTGCATTCAGGTACATAAAAATTTATTCATGTATATATATTTGATTTTCGGAATTATTTATTATTATTTTATTATTATCCATAAAAAGATATTTTGAAACCTGATTGATTAATTTTTGATTTTCATGAAAATTTAAATTTAAAATTTTGATTTTGTTGCTTTAATTTAAATAGTCCTTATTTAAAAGATAGGATTATCTAGATTTGAACTAGATTCAGATTAAATTGTTTTAAATTAAATGGTATAATATCTGTTATAGATTTAAACAATCTGAATCCTTATCCAACAAAGGGTTTCCACCTCCTATATAAGGAGAACCTTCATTGCTCTTTTTCTTTGAAATTTCACAATCAAAATTCTCCAACAAAATATCTATCGTGCATCGTGTCTGTGTCATTTTTCCTTCTACTATATTTTTCTAGTACAAATACAAATATTCTCTCCGTGTCTGACATGCTGGACACAACTTTGCCCCGTGTCACGCAGGACACAGCTGTAGCACCCAGTTTTCCAAATAAGGGTAATTTTGAAATTTCGTATTTATAATTATTTTAATAATGAAATTTTGTTATTATTCCAGTGTTAGGAAGTGTTACCTTAGATATTGGGTAGGTTAGAGGCTCTAGAAGGAGTACTATCGATCTTAAATTTCGAGGACAAAATTTTTCTAAGGTGGGTAGAGTTGTAGCACCCAGTTTTCCAAATAAGGGTAATTTTGAAATTTCGTGTTTATAATTATTTTAATAATGATATTTAATTCATAAAATGATTTTTTGGTGATTTTAAATCATTTTAAAATTATTTAAATCAATGACTTGTGGTTTTGACGTTTTGTTAGTGAAACCCTAGAGACTGTTTGACCTAGAGCCTACCATGTGATTATGATATTTTAATGTCATTTTTGGCCTAAGGATATTTTTGCATTTGACCTCTTTGAATTATTTTGATATTATTTTATTATTTATGATATTGTTTTGAGATTATTTGAGTCGGGTTCGAATTTCATCTCAATCTGACTTGTAACGGGGACCCGGGGGTAGTTTGACTCTAGTGGGACCCACACACTAGTTAGGCATGGCCCACATGATATTAATTTTAGTCCACATGATAGAAATATTTTAGTTAGAGGTTACACTAATTATTATGGATAAGGTTAGTGTGATTAGAGACTTTAGAATGACTAATTTAGCCCCAACCAATTAGCCCTTTCCTAATACTCATAGAATATGTTAGTGGGGGCATTTTGGACCTTACCATAATAAGACAAATAGCCCCATATGGCCAGCCACTTTGGGAGAGGATAGGCTCAAGTTTATTACATTATTCTCATCCACACTCTCTCTCTTGTTCTTCCCCAAATTCCTAGAGAGCAATTCCTAGCAATTTCTCCACCAAATCCTTCCATTTCGCCACCAAATCTTCTTCTTTCCTTCTCCATTCTAGCCAAGGAGGAAGCTACCCAAGTTTGGGAGGATTCGGAGCTCGTTCGTGTCCTTTTGGAGTCTCTACGTGTCGGTGTCGCTCCGGGAAGGCTTTTCTTCGATTCGATCTACCGGGAGGTATAAATCCTTTCTCCTTTTCATTTTCTCATGCATATAGGTCTATTTTGAACCCATAGGAATGACCCCCATGGTTGTATCTCCATTTGTGTCTATTTTGTGTCCATTTGGAGGTCATAGGAGTGTCCTTTGTGTTGTGGTTGTGTCCATGTGGGAAAATCCCAAATTTGGACACACTATGTGTTGTTGTTATGTATGAATAAATTATTACATGTTTAATCTCATATTTTTGTATTGGAGATGTGTTCTATAGTGTCTCATATATATATATATTAGTGTAGAGAGTGAGCTCTTGATATATTATGTTATATACTTGTGTTCTTTTGTCTCAAACTACCCAAATCCGTCATAATTTTTATCCACGTTTTTAATTTCAGCCCTAACTTAGAAATGACATAACTTCTAACTCAAAGCTCGGTTTAATCTCCTATTTTTTTTAAAAGAAGCGTATTGAAGTTAGCTTTCCAAAAAAAATGTATTAATAGGTCTAATTCTTTCTGTAACTTTCTGGAGAATTATTTGAGTGTCAGCTGTACGAAAGACAAATGCGTTCTCGGTGTTTTCGCGATTTCGGGAGTTTTCGGAAACGAAAATGCGATCCGTTTAAAGTTTTGGAAAGCTAACACATAGATCTATAACATACTTTAATCCTAGATTTTAATTCATGCTGAGATGGTACAGTATTGATTATTAATAGGAGTTACTATTCGGTATATGCATTTTGTGCACCCTTGTGTGTAATATAATGTTCTATTTGATTTTAATCCATGTTAATGTATATACATTATGTAATTAAATAGAGAATACAAGCATGAGTAAATGTTTAATAAATGATGTATGAGGTGTAAGTATCCTATCTAATGTAAGCATGTATAAGTATGGCTTGTAACGAATATGTAGGTTCTATAGTATGTAATGTATGGTGCATATAGTAGTACAAGAGAATAAATAAATGATGAATGAATGCAAGCATGAATGTAATGTAATAATAGATGTAATGTATGCAATATACAAGTTAATGAGATGTAATGTTCTATGTTAACACAAATCCTATATTACCTCATGTACCCCCCCTTACACTATGTTGACACTATCACACTTGACACATTGTTCACTTACACTTTGACACTCTTTGATATGTATACACTATGTATGCCAATTTAACCCTCACTTGCCCCTTTGCCATGTTCACATACACACACATAGCCTCTTAAATAAGTATTTATGAATACAGTTAACTTAGCTATGTATGTATATTATATATATGTTAGCATATTGTGTTGTAATATATAAGTTTATATAACCATATGAAATACCATGATTATAGACCTAATGTTGAATACCAATATATGCATGTGTATATATGTGTAGACATATATAGCTTAAAGTAATAGATTACCTAGTGTATATCCAATGAGAATTCTTGCCTATTTGAGTATTGAATAATTGTATGCTATATAGAGTTGGGTGTATGTTGGCTTGTATAGCCTTGTATTGATGTGTGCTTGCTAGGATAGTCTTGGTTAGGCCTAGTAAGACTTGCTGGGTTAGGACATGACCTAGTTTGACCTAGTTGACTAGTGCAGTTGACCAGAGTTGACCAAGGGTTGACTTTGGCCTAGTTTGACCTAGATTCATGTAGTTTGCATTGTAGCTTTCAATTCTCTTGTATTTTACATATCATGACTCATATTACTCTGTTAGGACATTGTGACTCTGGTGCAGGCATATGATATTACACTACTCTTTTCAGAGTAGCAGGCGAGTACATTTTCTGATAGTTCTCTCATTTATTTGTCAATTACTGTACTTCAGTTCTAGTTAGCTGTATGTGATTCTCTGTTACAAATACGTATTTTTTTATTTCTGAATCTATGTATGCGATACACATACTTACTTGTCTTATCTCTATTATTCGAATCACCATACGAATCACCATACGAATCACTATTCGAATCACCCTATTCGTATCTTCATATGTTGGTTGGACTTTTATTCGATTGATGTGTCGGATTTTGGATTCATTTGTATTAGATGGGCAGAAAAATACTTGATTAGACATGTGAACGTTCCCACTATTCGAACCACCCCCTGTGAATATATTCGAACGATAGCCATTCCACACCCGGCCAGGTGTGTGATGTGCCGGATTTACCCTTAGCCGTTTACATGTCTAACTAAGTATTTTAAAACACACTTGGAGAATTTATTCGAATCATTGTTAGAACATTGTGAATCACTATTCGTATCACCTTATTCGTATCACCTTATTCGATTCACCTTATTAGAACAATGATTAGAATCACATTTGACTCATCTTATATTAGACTCACATTGGAATTACACTAGACTTATATTTTACCATCTGAACTCATTATGTTACTCTAGTTCAGCTAGATCTTATTTTACCGTCTTCGTTGCTACGATTCTTCTATTGTTTAGTTATTTTCTTTTCTTGCACTTTATTTGTCTTTCTTACCATCACCTGAAAATAAACTGCCATATTCATCAATACAACTGTCTATAACTGCTTTATAGTTCTCTGTCATTTACTTGGGTTTTCTAGATGAGATTGTGCTCGTTCCTGTCCTGACTGGACCTGTTGAAAATATTATAGATGACTGTCCTGAGGACGTTTGCCTTACTTGCCTTGGAGCAGGAGATGGCTTAGCTACCTTTGGCCCCGACACTCAGGAGTGATCGGGAGACTAGCAAGTAGACTTGGTTTAGTTTTCAGGTTTTAGAATTTGAATTGTAATAACTTGAGATACGAGTTTGTATTTGAGTTTGTTTGAGATATTATTATTTAGTAGCTTTTTAAATGTTGTTGTTAGTCTTTAGTTATAAACTTCTGTGTTATCTTATCGTGCTTAGACTGTGATTGAGATTTCATTATATCTATACTTGTCCTCCGTTCGGAGTTAAGATTATGACAAGTACATTATATAATTGCGTGAGTTGTTGATTAGATAGTAACCTAGGACAGCGTTCTACCGCCGACACTGCGGCGTAGGCTGGGCGCTGTTACGTACTCGTACTCTCACAGTGTGTGCGGGTCGTGACACCTAGGCTTAACAAGTCAATCTAGGTCAACTAACTAAATACCATACAAGTCTCACTAGCCTAGTGATACACAAGTGTATCACACTGCATGCCATAGGCTATTTACATAGGTAATGAGCCATATCACATATAGGCTAATGAAATCGCTATTTCATATTACAACTATCACACTACACATATCACATATTTATATTACATTACACATAGGTTAGAAAATATATATATGTATATATATATATATATATATATATATATATATATATATATATATATATATATATATATATATGTATATATATATATTTTTTCACACACCCTACATGACACTGTCACCCTCTATGACACATTACACTCACACACTCTGTCACACACACATTGCCTAGAGTACACATCTATCTCTCTATGCCTATATATATATATAAATATATATATATATATATATATATATATATATATATATATATATATATATATATATATTAAAAAAAAAATATTTTATATATATATATATATATATATATATATATATATATATATATATATACATATATACATATATATATATATATATATATATATATATATATATACATACATATATATGTATATATAAATAAAAAAAAATATATATATATAAATATATATATATATATGTATATATACATATATATATATATATATATATATATATATAATATATATATATATATATATATATATATATATATATATATATATATATATATAAATATATATATATATATATATATATATATATATATATATACACACATATAGAGTGTAGTGTGTATATGTGTGTGTATTGTGCCAACAGTGATAGGAATACATGTGTGTGTGTGTGTGTTTAGATGTGTGTTAGTTCATTACATGTGTGTGTGTGTTAGATAGGAATGTGTGTGACTTCATGAGGGTGTGTGTGTGTGTGTGTGTGTTTAAGTGTGACAGGATGCTAATGTGTGTGAGTGAACTGTGTGTTAGAGTGATAGGAGAATGTGTGTGACAGTGAGCAAGAGAGGGTGGCCTGTGTTTCTCAGGTTTGACAAACCAATGACAGTCTCAGGATTTCAAAATCGATTCCATAACCTAACTGTCAAACACCAACCTAAATTAATATCCCTTTAGCCTAATACATAGCAGGTGAACTAATCAAACATTTAAGAATCACAAAAACAGGAATGCCATTCAAACTCAGGAACAACATCAATTTGACAGTCTCAGTTAATCCCTTGACAGTTAGCACACCAAAACTTGATTCCAACAACCCATACCATCACACAAATCGAATTTAACATGAACTACAACTCTAACACATGTAGGTGAACCAAATAACTACCTAACATGATAAAATCAGTTAGAAAATAGTCTTAAACCCAGAATTAATATTCCAGCCATGTTCTCAGGTTTTGAAATAATGTCAGTTCAATGAAAATCAGTCCAACATTTAACTACCCAACCGAAATCCAAACCCCATTCCTCAACACAATCACAACCCAATAACTCTGCAACCTAATACATATGTAGGTGATCTAAATATATCATTAATTCAACACAAAATTAGAATGAAATTAAACTCAGGAAAATATTACATCTCAGCCCAAAGACAGTCGGGTATCAGTCCCATATAGGAATTTGATGAATCGAACCCAAAATCAATCATAAAAATCATAATTAATGGTTGGTAATTAGTATAGTATATGTACACGTGTCTTGAGTGTCCTCACGTGTCCAGAAAACACGACACAGACGTGTCCAATACGTTGCAAACACATGGGGTGCACCCAATGTTGCACAGTATCGTGCACACGTGCACGTGTCTGTAGGATACGACACATAACACGTGGGGTCTCGTGGTCATGCCCACGTATAGCCCACGTGTCAGGCTACACATAGGACCCAACACGATACGACCACGTCGTGTCCAGAGTGGATACGACTCGCGTATCAGAACGCGAGTCGTCTGAACGCGACGCGCACGTGTGACCAGTGCACGTGACTTCGTGTGTCCGACACGACCCCGTTGGACACGAGGCTTAGGGGACAGGTTCACAGACACTTCCTCCTCCTCTAAGTCCAAACACAGCTCGCCAAGTGGCCTGTACACTGAGCACGAGGCCCCGAGCAGCAGGTTAAGCCCTGGCCGTGCGCGGGGCTGTGTCCACGAGTCCAGTGTGACTCGGACACGGCTCGAAATCACCTCAATCATGTAAAATCACACAAGCAACATAAAGAACTAATTTCTTATTCAAATACTTTTTGAAAACTCGATCGAAATACCCACTGTGGCATCTCGTCGAATACTAATAAAGCCACACTGATATGTGTCCGATACGGACACGTAAAGGACACGAAACTTAGCAAAAACCTATTCCTACATTGAGAGGACACCTAGGGCTATGCATACATGCCAAGAAATTAAAAATCTATGGAAGGAATAGGAAGTTATCTATAGGTGTTCCTTCTCAAAGAAAAGCTTCAAAAATAGGGTTCCTCCTAGCTATCCCCAAGCTCCAAATTGTCTCCACACTGTAGTTGGCCTCCATGAACAGTAGAGAAACCCAAATTAGATCACCATGGAAGAAGTTTGGATGAAAAAGGATTAATATTGAATAAAATAGGAAGAAGTTTCAATGGAGGCTAACCTTGTTCTTGCAAATGGAGGAATGAACAAAGAGGCAACTATTTTGGGAGACATTAAATAGGGGTGGATCCCTAGATAGCTGGCCATAAATGCTAGGGTTAGGGTTTTGGGGAATAAATCAAGGGCTCCCCTTCCATCTAGTCTAACCAATGGTCTAAAGTCTAAGTTTCACATTAGTCAAGTTGCAATCTATTAGTTCTAACTAATCATGGCTATACCAAAACTAATCAATACTAACTAATACTAACCATGGCTAACTAAGTCTAGCTATGACCAATCTAGGTTAGGTCAAATCTAGGTTAGGCTAATCACAATACATGGCAATCAATTAAATAATATTAAAATCATACCATTCTTAATAATATATTAAATTCCAAATAATATATATTAAATTCAATTAAATTCAAAATGACAAAATACCCTCAAACTGGAAATGATAAATGAAACACCCTAATCACATAGCTAGGCTCTAGGTCAAGCTGTATCTAGTGTTACACTAGCAAAATACCAGAATTATAAGTCATGGTTTTAAATAGTTTTAAAATGATTAAAAATCACCAAAAATTATATTATTTTAAATATCATAATTAAAAGGTTAAAATTTACAAAATTTCAAAATTACCCTCATTTAGAAAACTGGGTGTTACAAGTCTACCCACCTTAGAAAAATTTCGTCCTCGAAATTTAAGATGGTAGTACTCCTTCTAGGTCAAACATAGTCAAGGGTCAACCACTAGTCAATTTCTCAACATTCAAGTACTTGGTCATCAACTGGTCAACTTCTTAGGATTTTACCTATGCTAGCTATCTAGGTGTTGGCAACTAGAGATTAGCAAAAAGAAAAACTCTATAATAGACTAACTCTTAACCTTCCAAATCCTATCAAGTCACCATAACTAAATATCTATATTCTAAGCATATAAATACCAAATACCACATGTACATAAGCTCAAGAACAATAACCCATTATATACATCCTAAGTATATCATCTATATATTTATATACATATATAACTGATCAACAAAGGGTTTAAGTAGACTAAACTTATAAGGGACTGAAATAAATGCTTAGAACTAGGCTAAGGATGAATGGTCTGAAACATCAATGTAGGCAAAAGGGAATGATGCCAAGGGAACTGAATTTTTAAGCAAAAGGACAGGACATTTGGGTCAACTTGTAAGTTAAAGTGAAAGAAAACCTGCATATGAAAACTAATGCTCAGGTAGAGGCTTTGAAAGACTGAACCAACAATGAAAGAAAGGGTTTGGACATGTATCTGGACATGTGGGCTAACCAGATATCATCTGTATCTAAGAATGAAAGGGGACAGAACAATGATCAAGGGAGAACTCTTATTAACAACCTACATTATATCCCAATGTATACAACTGTCCAAGTGGACTGAACAACCATGCCCAAAAAAAGTTTAAACTCCACTGTAGTGCAGGTACTGCAGTTTATAATAAAAGATATCTAGTAAAGGGTCTGCATACTGCCTATAAAGGTTAATCAACACGAATGAACTCAACACAAAGAGAACTTAACTAAAATAGAAAACTGAACCAAATATAGGCTAAACAACATGTCAATACCATATACAACAATGGCCTATAGATACCAACCAACCCATATCCCATATGCCAATATCATCTGCAATCTATATGTATATATAGACCTCTCAGTCTTAGGTGAACTGCAACTATACTCAAGGACATGCCCTGGTCATGGGTGCCTCACTGGAAAAAGGTAAGGGAAATAATAACAATCATCAAGGCTGTAAGGCATACTAACATCCTATATGTAAACTGGTTGGTATTATAAATAACAGGGAAACCACCTACAATGGGTTACTATTCTAATACCAATGCTAACTATCATCTCTAGGGTACAGACACTCTACAAGTCATCATATCATTATACTATGAAGGAACTACCTATGAGTAAGCTCTCCAAAACTAAAATATCCCTACTCTTAAGTTATTTATAACAATAGAAGGGTATGATGTTCAAAACCTTCAAGATACAATCTGATAATCATATGCGTCTTTCCAAAATCATGTTACTCGGAGTCTTCGTCATGCTAGTGAGCAAGGCTACGATAATCACAGAGTCCTTGACTAAGGTACATAACTCTAGGTTCATGATATTTAAAATTTCTGTATTATCACATGCGACGGCGAAAACCTTAAATTCCCACATCGAGAAATACGTCTAAAATCTGACTATATGTCCTCACTATGCCAGCTAACATGACTATCGAAGATTCTAATCCCATAACTGAGGTGATCTAGCCCATATGATTTTCTCAAAAAAAATAACTATAACACAAGAACAACAGAACAAATTGATCAGTCAACAAGGAGCATATGGAATGGAATTTCAAGATAGTTATAAGAGGCAATTGTGGAAATGGAATCGAGAAGATCAAAACCTGCAGCAAGATCTCCTATGGTCTGTACATCCTCGACTGTCCTAATGATAGCTCGTCCCTGCTGGTTTTCCCTGGTCTGCTGCTGATGCTGCATGAACCACTACTACTGAGAGAAATTGGAAATGACAGAATAGGTCTCTGTACAAATGGAGGTACACCTCTGATATGGCAGAATCGCCAACCTGAGCCGGCATAACAGAAGCTACGGTCTCGAGGCCCTGTTGAACAGGACGAGAGGTGGCCAGCCTCTCGATAGTGTCCCCCAGACCGAAGTGATGAGATCGTGTCTCCATAACCATTATGAAGATAGATCAAAACAAGAAGCAATTTCTGAGAATGAAGCAAAAATTCAAAGGAGGAGAGTTTATATTCAAGGGAAGTCAATAAGCAGCAATTTAGATAAAAGGAATCTGATTAAGATTTTTCCTAGTGTGATTGAGTACCTTCAAAAATATCCTAATCCTACTGCAGGCTGTAGTGATACTCTAGTTCGAATACCACTACAGAAACTCGACCTGCATGGGCCACCACTAAAAACGTGTCACGACCCGTACCCAATATGAGGGTACGAGAACGTAACAACGCCCAAGCTACACCGCAGTGTCGGCGGTAGAACGCTGTCCTAGGTCACAATATCTAACAATATAAGGTACCTGAACAGTATATACACTCCGAATGGAGGTGACATAACAGAACAGTCTCAATCACTTCTAAGGCAGATACTGTAGATAGATAGATATGAACAGAAGGAAATTCACAGAGGTACAATCCAGATAAAGACTAAGTGTCTAAGATAACATCTCTATAAACATCAGATAAAACAAACTTCCAGTACATATACAATAATGTATCAATGAGAAAGACAAGGTAAGAGTCTATGCTAGCAGTCTAAACCACTAGTGGTAGATCCTCTACTGTAATTGGGTCCAAGTCACAAGTGTTGTCTAAGCTACACCATAATGGGGAGACACCAGAGCCTCATCATTCTCTATAAAATTTTCAACAGGTCCAGTCAGAACGGGAGCGAGCACAATACATCTCAATAAATCATAACAAGATAGGAAATATAATCATACAAGAGAGTAAGATACATGAAACTGAAGAGTAGCATAATGTAAAAGAGAGACTGTAAGTAAATATCTATAATATATAAGAGAACTAATCAGTGATTCTAGTGATTCAGAGTACAAGATAAACATGTGAACAACTGGAGGGTGATTCATGACTATACTAAAGAGGTAATTCATGACTATACTAAAGAGGTGATTCATGACTATTCTACTTTGGAATTATTCACATGTTCATTTGTACTCCCCCATCCCCAATCAATACACAAGGATCCAGTCAAGTTACGTTAAGATTCATGACTATACTATATTGCCCATTAGGGTGGTTCGAGAGTGATTCATGAAGATTCGTAAAGGCTCTGTGATTCATGAGAGTACAGGAATCACAAGCTGATTCATGAAGATTCATGATAATAGAAGCATGAGATACATGATGTAAGTGAAACACACGAGACAAGAGTATCTGATGCTCCCGAGGGGGATAACATCTTATGAAAGGATCCATATAGTACTAATCCGTGTTACCAACGTGTCAGCATCAAGTAAAATAATCTAAAGCAGGAAATATAATCCTAAACAAGATATGAAATGATCAGAGAATGTACTCGCCTGGTATCCTGAATGTCTGAAGAGAATATACTGTCCGAGGAGTGGTATCTATCTCCTATAGAACAGTACAAGTCACTACATGTCTAAAATAATAAAATAGACTGCTACAATGCATCTACATGATATTTGGGGTCAATCTAGGCTAAATTCAACCTTTGGTCAACTCTAGTCAACCCTAACAGTCAAACAAGGTCAAACAAGGTCAAACAGGGTTAAACTAGTCTAGGTTGGTCAAACCTAGGCTTAACAAGTCAATCTAGGTCAACTAACTAAATACTATACAAGTCTCACTAGCCTAGTGATACACAAGTGTATCACACTGCATACCATAGGCTATTTACATAGGTAATAAGCCATATCACATATAGGCTAATGAAATCTCTATTTTATATTACAACTATCACACTACACATATCATATATTTATATTACATTACACATAGGTTAGATAATATATATATAAATAAATAAATATATATATTTATATATATAGGCATAAAAAAAATATATAAATATATATATATATATATATAGGCATAAAGAGATAGATGTGTGCTCTAGGCAATGTGTGTGTGACAGAGTGTGTGTGTAATGTGTCATAGAGGGTGACAGTGTCATGTAGGGTGTGTGTGTGTGTAAGAGTGTAGTGTGTATATGTGTGTGTATTGTGCCAACAGTGATAGGAATACATGTGTGTGTGTGTTTAGATGTGTGTTAGTTCATTACATGTGTGTGTGTGTTAGATAAGAATGTGTGTGACTTCATGAGGGTGTGTGTGTTTAAGTGTGACATGATGCTAATGTGTGTGAGTGAATTGTGTGTTAGAGTGATAGAAAAATATGTGTGACAGTGAGCAAGAGAGGGTGGCTTGTGTTTCTCAGGTTTGACAAACCAATGACATTCTCAGGATTTCAAAATCGATTCCATAACCTAACTGTCAAACACCAACCTAAACTAATATCCCTTTAGCCTAATACATAGCAGGTGAACTAATCAAATATTTAAGAATCACAAAAACAGGAATGCCATTCAAACTCAGGAACAACATCAATTTGACAGTCTTAGTTAATCCCTTTACAGTTAGCACACCAAAACTTGATTCCAACAACCCATACCATCACACAAATCGAATTTAACATGAACTACAACTCTAGCACATGTAGGTGAACCAAATAACTACCTAACATGATTAAAATCAGTTAGAAAATACTCTTAAACCCAGAATTAATATCCCATCCATGTTCTCAGGTTTTGAAATAATGTCAGTTCAATGAAATCAGTCCAACAGTTAACTACCCAACCGAAATCCAAACCCCATTCCTCAACACAATCACAACCCAATAACTCTGCAGCCTAATACAAATGTAGGTGATCTAAATATATCATTAATTCAACACAAAATCAGAATGAAATTAAACTCAAGAAAATATTACATCTCAGCCCAAAGACAGTCGGGTATCAGTCCCATATAGGAATTCGATGAATCGAACCCAAAATCAATCATAAAAATCACAATTAATGGTTGGTAATTAGTATAGTATATGTACACGTGTCTTGAGTGTCCTCACGTGTCCAGAAAACATGACACAGGCGTGTCCAACACGTTGCAAACACGTGGGGTACACCCAGTGTTGCACAGAGTCGTGCACACGTGCACGTGTCTGTAGGACACGACACACGATACGTAGGGCCTCATGGTCATGCCCATGTTTAGCCCACATGTCAGGCTACACATAGGACCCAATACGACACGACCATGTCGTGTCTAAAGTGGATACGACTCGCGTATCAGAACGCGATTCGTCTGAACGCGACGCGCGCATGTGACCAGTACGCGTGACTCCGTGTGTCCGACACGACCCCGTTGGATTAAAGGCTTAGGGGACAGGTTCGCAGATACTGCCCCCTCCTCTCAGTCCAATTACGGCTTGCCATGTGGCCTGTGCACTGAGCACGAGGCACCGAGCAGCAGGGAAAGCCCTGGCCCCGCGCGGGGCTGTGTCCACGAGTCCAGTGTGACTCGGACACGGCTCAAAATCACCTCAATCGTGTAAAATCACACAAGCAACATAAAGAACTAATTTCTTATTCAAATACTTTCTGAAAACTCGATCGAAATGCCCACTGTGGTATTTCGTCGAACACTAATAAAACCATACTGTTACGTGTTCGATACGAACACGTAAAGGACACGAAACTTAGCAAAAACCTATTCCTACAGTGAAAGGATGCCTAGGGCTATGCATACATGCTAAGAAATTAAAAATCTATGGAAGGAATAGGAAGTTACCTATAGGTGTTCCTTCTCAAAGAAAAGCTTCAAAAATAGGGTTCCTCCTAGCTAGCCCCAAGCTCCAAATTGTCTCCAAACTGTAGTTGGCCTCCATGAACAGTAGACAAACCCAAATTTGGTCACTATGGAAGAAGTTTGGATGAAAATGGATTAATATTGAATAAAATAGGAAGAAGTTTCAATGGAGGCTAACCATGTTCTTGCAAATGGAGGAATGAACAAAGAGGCAACTATTTTAGAAGACATTAAATAGGGGTGGATCCCTAGGTGGCTGGCCATAAATGCTAGGGTTAGGGTTTTGGGGAATAAATCAAGGGCTCTCCTTCCATCTAGTCTAACGAATGGTCTAAAGTCTAAGTTTCACATTAGTCAAGTTGCAATCTATTAGTTCTAACTAATCATGGCTATACCAAAACTAATCAATACTAACTAATACTAACCATGGCTAACTAAGTATAGCTATGACCAATCTAGGTTAGGTCAAATCTAGGTTAGGCTAATCACAATACATGGCAATCAATTAAATAATATTAAAATCACACCATTCTTAATAATATATTAAATTCCAAATAATATATATTAAATTCAATTAAATTCAAAATGATAAAATACCCTGAAACTGGAAATGATAAATGAAACACCCTAATCACATGGCTAGGCTCTAGGTCAAGCTGTCTCTAGTGTTACACTAGCAAAATACCAGAATTATAAGTCATGGTTTTCAATAGTTTTAAAATAATTAAAAATCACCAAAAATCATATTATTTTAAATATCATAATTAAAAGGTTAAAATTTACAAAATTTTAAAATTACCCTCATTTAGAAAACTGGGTGTTACAGATGCCCAAATAGGGACTATACCATATTCCATTTACAGCCAGTGCTCATGCGTCGAAAGGATTATTTCTTAACTGCATGTTCACTTTAGTACTGTTAGGTTACCTTATTGATGTCTTATCACTTATTTTATTATGGTATAGTTTATATTCAGTATTTATATGGCATGTTATTTATTGTATCTTGTTACGTCCCTCTGAGGACCTGATGACCTCTCCAGGTGTGTGCATCTGTGGTTTTTACAGGTGTTCTAGCCAAGGCCATGATCTACTTTTTCTTCGAGGATGATTACACTTGGATCGTCTTCGTATCGTTCGACAAAATTCTGCTATCATGTATTTCTCTCTTTTTTTGTTGGTAGTGGATTTGTCTCCACCCAACGATTATATACATGACAATTCATGAGTTGATTTATAAATTTTTTCTTCTTACTTATGGATGAGATTAGTGTCATGGATTATAGCATTTTACAGCTAATGTATACATACGAAGGTTCAATATATTGGAGTTACTTCGTATATATGTTGCTGGCATGTCGACATACTTAGTCCTAAGTATTGTGGGACTGGGCGTTACACATTTTTGTGGTAGCCCACGCAGGTTGAGTTTATTACTTCAGTTACATGACTGTATCGATGTGAACCTGCATATAGGAATAGAGTTTAGGATCTCATCCACAAGCTTGGCCTCTTTTCTTGTTCAAGTTTCGAACTCTTATTAACATCCTTGAGTTGCATCCTGCTTGAACACTTTCTACCGTGAATTCTTATCTTTCGTATATAGTGACAGCTAGAAAGATGACTACACTATTATATGCTCATAGGTCAAACACATGGCTAGAAGATTACGTTGACAATTAATATGCATTAAGGTCTAATTGAGCGATAAAGACAATTATTATTATTATTTTCTAAAAGTGTGAGCTTAAGGATTAGTTAATTCCAAGTTGGATAGTAGCATATTATCGCCTTCAAAGGATAGCTGGAATTTTATTTTGATATTACAAGGTGGTATACACAAGAGGATAGCTAGATTATGAAAATAAATTGATTTGATTTTTGAAGGTCTTTGAAAATAATTATAAATGATTGATAGCTATACATCTTTGGATGGATATAAATTTGATTTGAAAAAGATCTTAAAATTTTAAAATATTGAAGTAGGATTTACGATTGACCAAACTTTGAGGACGATTGATAAATTTTCGTAAAATATTTTCTTGAATTAAATTGTGTCATATGATCTATGAATTATAAAGTTATTTAGATATTTAGAATTCGAGTTTAAAGCCTTGATTATGGATATTTAAATTTTGGTAAAAAAAAGGGAAGAAGAAAGAATTTTTGGCTTTTGAAGATTTTATAATCGTTGTGACTTATTGGAAGTTAGATATACATTTTGCAGGATATAGAATTAATGCATGAGTTATTTAAATGTTCCATTTTGTAGTATGAATTTCGGCTGATAAACTTATTTAAATGTTGAGTTTAAGATTTGAAAAAAAAGTATATTCAAATTGTGATATACAAGGGTTATTTCGAACTTGATTAGAGACTTAAAATTTTGATTAAACTTGACAGCCTAAGATGATTAGAAATCTTGGTGAAAGATCTTGAGAATTTTATTGAGAAACTTTTGAGGAACTTGAAATTTTAGATTAGATCATATAATTGATAGAGGAACAAGAAGCAAGCATGGTCACTCTAATGAAATAGAAGTTAGTTGCGATATCATCCATGACCATGATAGTCATATATACACAAGTATAGTTAGTCATCGACCAAACTGTATAACTATATCTTTATCTTGACTTACTCGACCTTTCCTCAAATCTAGATCTTTTATCGTGACCATCGAATTGTTTGAAACTTAGAAACAATTAAAATCATTCCATTGACATACCCTTATCTATGAGACTACCTTTTCTCTAGAAACTGTGTCTCTAACTTATCTTGATCTACGAGATTTCCTAAATTATCTTTATTTCGTGCTTTAACCTTTTAATTTTGTGCATTAATTAGTACCTTATGAAAACCCACTTTCTATTTTGATCATTTGGCGTTCCCTATCGTGACTTTAATATTTAGAGCGCAACACTAGGCTTTTCCTTCCAACAAATTCTATATGCAAGATCTAGACAAGTCCACCTTCATGTAGACGTATCATATCCCAATAAAACACGTCCCCTTGTACTCTATTTTATGATACAACTTTCGGGTCGTAAAGACCAAACTGTAACCTTTACCATGATATCGACTCTTGACCACAGATAGAGATTCAACCGGGACTCAAGTCCTTCGACCAAATAAATGGTTGTCATCTACTTAATTCCTTAAATGCTTAGCTTGTGCTTTATATTGATTACCATCCCGTGCCTTTTATTTTCGTGCCTTATCTTAATTTGCTTAGACCTATAAAATTTTATTTTCGTGCAATAATCCGTATTTATTATCCAAACTCTTATCATGACCGTTGAACCTAACTATATTCTCCTTTCAATTATTTTTCTTCTCTCTTCAAGGATCTTATTTTTACTACACTGTTATTCACACAAACCTTGTTTCGTATATGTGAAGATGGAATGTTTATCATGACACCCTTCGGTTAAAGAATGAGTTAGAGTCGGAAAGCCATAAAAGAGGTTAGTATAGATAAATAAAATGATTGTATAATTTGGAGAAATGAGTTGAAAAGTGGTATTAGATGGAATTAAGGGAAGTGACATTTGGTTTTTATGTTTAAGTAATAATATGCTAGAGATTGACAAAAAGGTTACGATTAATCAAACATACTAGAGAGGAATTTTATGTTTAGTGTTTAAGGAATTTTGTTAGATTATAAATAAATGTGAATGTCCTACTAGGAAGAACTTGATTTGGCCATCGATTGAATGGATTGAAGGTTATTAAAATTTAATTTTTGAGGAGATTATAGCTTGAGGACATATAGACCTATATGGAAATATTGGAGAAAAAGAATCAAAATTTTCGGACTTATAAAAATTCCTGTCGTGAGATATGGGAATTAAAAATTTGTCTACTAAAGGTCGTATTAAGGTAAGATTGATTCTACTCTTGATTAAAGTGAGAATGAAATTTTTATCTAAATTCTTAAAAGTATAATTTTGCTTGAGGAAGAACATATTAGAAATTATTTTGGACTTATCAAATTTTAAGATTTTAGACATAATTTCATATCGAACTAACTTTAAATATATCTTCATGGATTAAAGGTTGATTGATTTATTTTGAAAAACAAAAGTTGGTTGGAAAAAATATTCGTTAGAGATTATTGAAACCAAAACTCCTAAAGCATCCTATTATGAGATATCGAATGTATATATGTGTTGGCATCTAAGGTTGTTCATCAATCTCAAAAATTTCGAAAAGAAGAATATGTTTTGCAATTATGACAAGAAATCAACTTTTTGAAGATTTGCCAAAGATTTAACGGTATTGTGACCCACAACTAAATTGGACTCGAAACTAAGAAGCTAGTAATCCTTGACTTGAGGTAAGGAGGTTATTGCTTAAAGTTGCACGTCTATAAGGAAAAAGGTAGCATTGATTGATTTTAAAACCTTGATGGGTTGTCATGCATTGACCATCGTCGAGCTATTGATTTTATTCGACCAGAATTATCTAAGTTACCCATTTCCTTATCTTATGTCTTGAACTTCTTGCCCAATGATTTAAAACGTGATTTTTATCGCCTAAACTCTTTCTACTCCCTTCGACCCTACCTACCCTAATTATTCCTAAATTTCGAGGACGAAATTCTTTTAAGTTGGGTAGGATGTAATCCCCCTAAATTTTTACTACGATTTTTAAAATAAAATAAAATTGATATTGATTTTTATTATTTTCGAATTTGCACTACGTCACGTACGAGTACGTATTTGAGGGCTAATATTTTTATATACACAAATATTTTATTAAAAGATTTGTTTTACATAGAAAAATAAGTAAATTTTTTGAAAATAGTATCAGGTAAATATTTTGCTACGAGGTACGTTACACAAATTTCGCCCAAACTTTATTTTAATTATTTATCATAAAACGGCTAATTTATTTTATAAATATAAGTAGTATTTTAGAAAAAAAACTATATTTTTCGTAAATATTCTAATTGCATTGAGGTACATAAAAATTAATTTATGTATATATATTTCATTTTTAGAATTATTTATTATTATTTTATTATTATCCATAAAAAGATATTTTGAAACCTGATTGATTAATGTTTGATTTTCATGATAATTTAAATTTAAAATTTTAATTTTGTTGTTTTAATTTAAATAGTCCTTATTTAAAAGATAGGATTATCTAGATTTGAACTAGATTTGGATGAAATTATTTTAAATTAAATGGTATAATATCTATTGCGGATTTAAACAATCTGAATCCATATCCAACAAAGGGTTTCCACCTCCTATATAAGGAGAACCCTCATTTCTCTTTTTCCATGAAATTTCGCAATCAAAATTCTCCAACAAAATATGTATCGTGCATCGTGTCTGTGTCATTTTTCCTTATACTATATTTTTCTAGTACAAATACAAATATTCTCTCCATGTCCGACTTGCCGGACACAACTTTGCCCCGTGTCTTGCAAGACACGACACCAGCTATCTTCCCCGTCGTTCTTCCATCACCACGACAGCCATCGCTGTTTCCGGCCAACACCTCCACAACCACCGCTGCCGCTACCCGAACCACCCCCGCCAGCCTAACACCACCACCGCTGCCCCACCAGCGTCTCCGACCACCATCACCAACCTTCCTTCCCGACTCCGGCCCACGACAACACCACCACCGCTGCCCCCATAAACCGACAGCACCACCACCATCTTCTCTGTCACCACCACCGCCCCAAAACCCAAATCACCATCACCAGCATCGCCAAAAAAAAAATACAAAACTCTAACCCCCAACTTACCTCCGCCTGCCCGACGAGGCTCTCTCGGCGACCTTGGGTTGGTGAGCACCTCGCCCCGAAACTGGATACAGTCGCCTCCGCGCCGGCGTCGCATTCCTTCGACGACGTCGACTGCAGCGGGCCACCGCAGCCTCCAGGGCAGCGCGTCCCCTGGCGCCCCTCCGTCCTGTATCCTCAGCTCCAGCGCCACCGCTGGTAGGCGCGCCTCCGTCGAGCGTCGCCGTTCCATCGTGTCGGAGCTCTCCTCCGTGCATACGGAAAGCTATCGTGCCGAGCCATGCCGCCAAGTTCTCTGCCCTACCGACTTCCCTCTCTCCCAGTCGAGCATGCCCTAGTTCTGCCCTGGCCTCCACGACCTCGGCCCAGCGCGGCCGAGCTCCATCGCTTTCGTCTCCTCTGTAAGACCACTCTCCCCTCTCTTCCTCTCTTCCACTGCTTCCTTCTTTTTCTCTTTTACTGATGTCTCTCTCTCTCTCTTAGTTCTTTTTCTCTCTAATTATTAATAAGAATATGCACAAGCACAACAATGTGTGGTGTTATTAATGATTCACATTGACTTCTTTTTTTTTTATTTATTTTATCTTCTGATGTTGTATATTTTGCTGAGGGGTTACTTCGTTTCCCTGGATGTATTATTATTATTATTATTATTACTATTATTATTATTATTATTATTACTAGCATATGTGCACGTGCCTTGTACGTATTTTAACATTTCTTAATTAGTTTAGGAAGACTCTTTAGGAAGACCAAAGGGTAGTCTTCCTAATTACTAAGTTGTCCTTATTAAAATTAATGAACTATTTTTAATAAGTATAAGTATGTAAGGGTATTTTCGGAATTCAAAAGTTTCACCATCTAAGTTTTCCTATTATATAGTAGAATAGATTATTTAGTATTCCTACTATTATAATTTAGTTTAATACTGTTGACATATTTGTTACCAATATCAAAAATTTAAATTGTAAATTCTAGTTTTAAACCTAAAATATATTATTATATATTCATAGGATATGGTGAATGGGTTTTACCTAAATTGTTTTTATATTATTATATTTTTTTTCTAAAGAATATCTTGATTAGTAAAATATTGTTTTAAATATATTATAAATATCTCTCGATTTTAAACTGTTAATTAAAATATCTTGACCCTTAAAGTGTATCTTCTTGATTATAAAATATTTTTTAAATATTTATCTAATTAATAAAATATAGATTTCTACTAAAAATTTATATATTACGAACTTAGAGTGATTGTAGCCTAAAATTATTCTCGGGTCTTCAAGTATTTATATGGACATATTTTTGGCTAATAAAAAGGTATTTTTCTAAAATTGTATATATAAGGTATTTTCAAGTAATTACGTAAACTTATTATAAAAATAGTTTTCTAAAATTTGTACATGTATTTATTTCCACAAATTCTCTTCAACTACCTTAGCTGATCATGACTAATCGTATCCTTACTTCCTTCCCGATTTTGGACCCCTACACCTCGATCGTGGCTATTGACCTATTGGGACATGACAGAACATCATACCACCAGGCGACACACCAGGCAAGATACTTTGCCATAATTTACTGTTTATAATTAGTCTGCATTTTAGTTATTTGCATATCACTGTTCAATTATTTCTAGCTGTACCATTAATTACAGTTTCTTATTTACTGCCTGTTCAGTGATAGTAGCATTACTTTACTTATTATCCTTTGATTGCATGTGGACCTAGAGTTAGGAGACTACCATTAGTTTAGAACATCTATATAAACTTTGACATAGAGGTGGCACGAGATGTGTGAGTTGTGAGTAGCATATAGCCTCCGGGCTTGCGTGTTGGTTGATCATTGATGCGTATGGGACGTGCGTTAGGTGTAACTATCAATAGATGCATGTCAGAAGATTTGACGGTTAGTAGTGTTACATGATCGTGGATGCGACTTGATAGGTGCATCGGGTGGGGAGAACATTTTCTTGTCGTATGGGCTTCGATTACACATTTTTTTGTAACCCAGAAGCTCCACTGGAGATACGGGTATGATGACCCCCTCAGGTTGGCCACTATCATTTTTGAACGTCATGTGCTTAGGTCACTGGTGCCCAAATGAGGACTATACCAGATCCTATTTACAGCCAAGGCTCATGCGTCGAAAGAATTTTTTCTCAACTGCATGTTCACTTTAGTACGGTTAGGTTACCTTATTGATGTTTTTTTACTTATTTTATTGTGGCATAGTTTATATTCAGTATTTATATGGCATGTTGTTTATTGTATCTTGTTACGTCCCTTTGATGACCTGGTGATCTCTCCAGGTGTGTGCGTCTGTAGTTTTCGTAGGTGTTCTAGCCAAGGCCATGATCTACATTTTCTTCGAGGATGATTACACTTGGATCGTCTTTCCATCGCTCGACAAAATTCTGCTATCATGTATTTCTCTCTTTTTTTGTTGGTAGTGGATTTGTCTCCGCCCAACGATTATATACATGACAATTCATGAGTTTATTTATAAATTCTTTCTTCTTACTTATGGATGAGATTAGTGTCATAGATTACTATATTTTACAGCTTATGTATACATACGAAGGTTCCATATATTGGAGTTACTTCGTATATATGCAGCTGGCATGTCGACGTACTTAGTCCTAAGTATTGTGGGACTGGGGTGTTACATATTTTTGTGGTGTCCCATATAGGTCGAATTTATTACTTCGGTTACGTGACTGTACCGATGTGAACCTGCATATAGGATAGAGTTTATGATCTCATCCATAAGCTTGACCTCCTTCCTTGTTCAAGTTTCAAACTCTCATTACCATCCTTGAGTTGCATCCTGCTTGAACTCTTTCTACCGTGAATTCTTATCTTTCGTACATAGTGACAGCTAGGAAGATGACTACACTATTATATGCTCATAGGTCAAACACATGGCTAGAAGGATTACGTTGACAATTAATATACATTAAGGTCTAATTGAGCGATAAAGACAATTATTATTATTATTTTCTAAAAGTATGAGCTTAAGTATTAGTTAATTCCAAGTTGGGTAGTAGCATATTACCGCCTTTAAAGGATAGCTGGAATTTTTTTTTGATATTACAAGGTGGTATACACAAGAGGATAGCTAGATCGAGAAAACATATTGATTTGATTTTTGAAGGTATTTAAAAATAATTATAAATTATTGAGTTATAGCTATACATCTTTGAATGGATATAAATTTGATTTGAAAAAGATCTTAAAATTTTAAAATGTTGAAGTAGGATTTACGATTGACCAAACTTTGAGGACGATTGATAAATTTTCGTAAAATATTTTCTTGAATTAAATTGTGTCATATGATCTATGAATTATAAAGTTATTTAGATATTTAGAATTCGAGTTTATAGCCTTGATTATGGATATTTAAATTTTGGTAAAAAAAAGGGAAGAAGAAAGGATTTTTGGCTTTTGAAGGTTTTAGAATAGTTGTGACTTATTGGAAGTTAGATATACATTTTGAAGGATATAGAATTAATGCATGAGTTATTTAAATGTTCCATTTTGTATTAATAATTTTGGTTGATAAACTTATTTAAATGATGAGTTTAAGATTTGGGAAAAAAGTATATTCAAATTACGATATACAAGGGTTATTTCGAAATTGATTAGAGACTTAAAATTTTGATTAAACTTGACAACCTAAGATGATTAGAAATCTTGGTAAAAGATCTTGAGAATTTTATTGAGAAACTTTTGAGAAACTTAAAATTTTAGATTAGATCATATAATTGATAGAGGACCAAGAATCAAGCATGGTCACTCTAATGAAATAGAAGTTAATTGCCATATCAACCATGACCATGATAGTCGTATATACACAAGTATAGTTAGTCATCGACCAAACTGTATAACTATATCTTTATCTTGACTTACTCGACCTTCCCTCAAATCTAGATCTTTTATCGTGACCATCTAATTGTTTGAAACTTAGAAACGATTAGAATCATTCCCTTGACCATACCCTTATCTATGAGACTACCTTTTCTCTAGAAACTGTGTCTCTAACTTATCTTGATCTACGAGATTTCCTAAATTATCTTTATTTCGTGCTTTAACCTTTTAATTTTGTGCATTAATTAATATCTTATGAAAACCCACTTTCTATTTTGATCATTTGGCGTTCCCTATCGTGACTATGATATTTGGAGCACAACACTAGACTTTTCCTTCCAACAAATTCTATATGCAAGATCTAGACAAGTCCACCTTCATGTAGACGTATCATGTCCCACTAAAACACGTCCCCTTGTACTCTGTTTTATAATACGACTTTTGGATCATAAAGACCAAACTGTAACCTTTACCATGATATCGACTCTTGACCACAGATAGAGATTCAATCGAGACTCAAGTCCTTCGACCAAATAAATGGTTGTGATCTACTTAATTCCTTAAATGCTTAGCTTGTGCTTTATATTGATTGCTATCCCGTGCCTTTTATTTTCGTGCCTTATCTTAATTTGCTTAGACCCATAAATTTTTATTTTCGTGCAATAATCCGTATTTATTATACAAACCCTTATCATGACCGTTGAACCTAACCATATTCTACTTCCGATTGTTTTTCTTCTCTCTTCAAGGATCTTATTTTTACTACACTGTTATTCACACAAACCTTGTTTCGTATGTGTGAAGATGGAAAGTTTATCATGACACCCTTCGGTTAAAGAATGAGTTAGAGTCGGAAAGCCATAAAAGAGGTTAGTATAGATAAATAAAATAAGTTTATAATTTGGAGAAATGAGTTGAAAAGTGGTATTAGATGGAAATAAGGGAAGTGACATTTGGTTTTTATGTTCAAGTAATAATATGCTAGAGATTGACAAAAAGGTTACGATTAATCATACATACTAGAGAGGAATTTTATGTTTAGTGCTTAAGGAATTTTGTTAGATTATAAATAAATGTGAATGTCCTACTAGAAAGAACTTGATTTGGCCATCGACTGAATGAATTGAAGGTTATTAAAATTTAATTTTTGAGGAGATTATAGCTTGAGGACATATAGACCTATATGGAAATATTGGAGAAGAAGAATCAAAAGTTTCAGACTTATTGAAATTCTTGTCGTAAGATATGGTAATTAAAAATTTGTCTATTAAAGGTCGTATTAAGGTAAGATTGATTCTACTTTTGACTAAAGTGAGAATAAATTATTTTATGTAAATTCTTAAAAGGAAAATTTTGCTTGAGGAAGAACATATTAGAAATTATTTTGGACTTATCAAATTTTAAGATTTTAGACATAATTTTATATCAAACTAACTTTGAATATATCTTCATGGATTAAAGGTTGACTGATTTATTTTGAAAAATGAAATTTGGTTGGAGAAAATATCCGTTAGAGATTATTGAAACCAAAACTCCTAAAGCATCCTATTATGAGATATCGAATGTATATATGTGTTAGCATCTAAGGTTGTTCATCAATCTCAAAAATTTCGGGAAGAAGAATATGTTTTGCAATTGTGACAAGAAATCAACTTTTTGAAGATTTGCCAAAGATTTAACGGTATTGTGAACCGCAACTAAATTGGACTCGAAACTAACAAGCTAGTAATCCTTGACTTGAGGTAAGGTGGTTATTGCTTAAAGTTGCACGTCTATAAGGAAAAAAGTAGCATCTATTGATTTTAAAACCTTGATGGGTTGTCATGCATTGACCATCTTCGAGCTGTTGATTTTATTCGACCATAATTATCTAAGTTACCCATTTTCCTATCTTATGTCTTGAACTTCTCGCCGAATAATTTAAATCGTGATTTTTATCGACTAAACTCTTTTTATCCCCTTCGACCCTACCTACCCTAATTATTCCTAAATTTTGAGGATAAAATTCTTTTAAGTTGGGTAGGATGTAAACCCCCTAAGTTTTTACTATAATTTTAAAATAAAATAAAATTGGTATTAATTTTTTTTATTTTCGAATTTGCACTACGTTACGTACGAGTACGTATTTGCGAGCTGATATTTTTATATACACAAATATTTTATTAAAAGATTTGTTTCATATAGAAAAATAAGTAAAATTTATGAAAATAGTATAAGGTAAATATTTTGTTACGAGGTACGTTACACAAATTTCGCCCAAACGTTATTTTAATTATTTATCATAAAACGGCTAATTTATTTTATAAATATAGGTAGTATTTTAGAAAAACTATATCTTTCGTAAATATTCTAATTGCATTCAGGTACATGAAAATTTATTCATGTATATATATTTGATTTTCGAAATTATTTATTATTATTTTATTATTATCCATAAAAAGATTTTTGTAACCTGATTGATTAATGTTTGATTTTCATGATAATTTAAATTTAAAATTTTGATTTTGTTGATTTAATTTAAATAGTACTTATTTAAAAGATAGGATTATCTAGATTTGAACTAGATTCGGATTAAATTGTTTTAAATTAAATGGTATAATATCTATTACGGATTTAAACAATCAGAATCCATATCCAACAAAGGGTTTCCACCTCCTATATAAGGAGAACCCTCATTGCCCTTTTTCCATGAAATTTCACAACCCAAATTCTCCAACAAAATATCTATAGTGCATCGTGTCTGTGTCGTTTTTCCTTCTACTATATTTTTTTAGTACAAATACAAATATTCTCCCCGTGTCCGACATGCCAGACACAACTTTGCCCCATGTCTCGCAGGACATGGCACCAGCTCTCTTTCCCGTCGTTCTTCCATCACCACGGCAGCCATCGCCGCTTCCGGCCAACACCTCCACAACCACCGCTGCCGCCACCCGAACCGCCCCTGCCGGCCTAACACCACTACCGCTGCCCACCAGCGTCCCCGACCACCATCACCAACCTGCCTTCCCGACTCTGGCCCACGACAACACCACCCCCGCTGCATCCATAAACCGACAACACCACCACCATCTTCTCCGTTACCACCACCCCCTAAAAACCCAAATCACCATCACAATCATCGACAGAAAAATATAAAACCTTAACCCCCAACTTACCTCCGCCTGGCCGACGAGCCTCTCTAGGCGACCTCGGGTTGGTGAGCACCTCGCCCCGCAACTGGATACAGTCGCCTCCGTGCCGGCGTCGCATTCCTTCGACGGCGTCGACCGCAGCGAGCCACCGCGGCCTCCAGGGCAGCGCACCCCCTGGCGCCCCTCCGTCCTGCATCGTCAGCTCCAGTGCCACCGCTGGTAGACGCGCCTCCGTCGAGCCTCGCCGTCCTGTGCCGGAGCTCTCCTCAGCGTATACGGGAAGCCACCGCGCCGCGCTGCTCCGCCGCGTTCTCCGCCCCACCGACTTCTCTCTCCGCCAGTCGAGCACGCCCCAGTTTTGCCCTGGCCTCTGCGACCTCGGCCCAGCGCGCCCGAGCTCCGTCGCTTCCGCCCCCTCTGTAAGACCACTCTTCCCTGCTCTTCCTCTCTCCCACTACTTCCTTCTTTTTTTTTCCTTTTAGTGATGTCTCTCTCTCTCTTAGTTCTTTTTCTCTCTAATTATTAATAGGAATGAGCCCCAGCACAACTATGTGTGGTGTTATTAATGATTCACATTGACTTCTTCTTCTTCTTTTATTATTTATTTTATCTTCTGATGTTGTATATTTTGCTGAGGGGTTACTTCGTTTCCTTGGATGTATTATTATTATTATTATTATTATTATTATTATTTAGTACAACTACTATTATAATTTAGTTTAATACTGTTGATATATTTGTTACCAATATCAAAAATGTAAATTGCAAATTCTAGTTTTAAACCTAAAATATTTTTTTTTATATTCATAGGATATGGTGAATTGGTTTTACCTAAATTGTTTTTATATTGTTATATTTTTTTCTAAAGAATATCTTGATTAGTAAAGTATTGTTTTAAATATATTATAAATATCTCTCGATTTTAAACTGTTAATTAAAATATCTTGACCCTTAAAGTGTATCTTCTTGATTATAAAATATTTTTCAAATATTTATCTAATTAATAAAATATAAATTTCTACTAAAAATTTATAAATTACGAACTTAGAGTTATTGTAGCCTAAAATTATTTTCGGGTCTTCAAGTATTTATATGGACATATATTTGGCTAATAAAAACGTATTTCTCCAACATTATATATATATAAGGTATTTTCAAGTAATTACGTAAACTTATTATAAAAATAGTTTTCTAAAATTTGTACTTGTATTTATTTCTACAAATTCTCTTCAACTACCTTAGCTGACCATGACTAATCGTATCCTTACTTCCTTTCTGATTTCGGACCCATACGCCTCGATCGTGGCTAATGGACTATTAGGACATGACAGAATATCGCACCACCAGGCGACACACCAGGCAAGATACCTTGCCATAATTTACTGTTTATATTAGTCTGCATTTTAGTTATTTGCATATCACTGTTCATTTATTTCTAGCTGTACCATTAATTACAGTTCCTTATTTACTGCCTGTTCAGTGATAGTAGCATTACTTTACTTATTACCCTTTGATTGTATGTGGACCTAGAGTTAGAAGACTATCATTAGTTTAGCACATCTACATAAACTTTGACACAGATGTGGCACGAGATGTGTGAGTTGTGAGTAGCATATAGCCTCCGGACTTACGTGTTGGCTGATCACTGATGCGTATGGGACGTGCGTTAGGTCTAACTGTCAATAGATGCATGTTAGAAGACTTGACGGTTAGTAGTGTTACATGATCACGGATGCGACTTGATAGGTGCATCGGGTGGGGAGAATATTTTCTTGTCGTATGGGCTTCGATTACACATTCCCTTGTAATCTGAAAGCTCCGCTGGAGATACGGGTATGATGACCCCCTCAGGTTGGCCACTATCATTTTTGAACGTCATGCGCTTAGGTCACTGGTGCCCAAATGGGGACTATACTAGATCCCATTTACAGCGAGGGCTCATGCGTCGAAAGGATTGTTTCTCAACAGCATATTCACTTTAGTACGGTTAGGTTACGTTATTGATGTCTTGTCACTTATTTTATTGTGGCATAGTTTATATTCAGTATTTCTATGGCATGTTGTTTATTGTATCTTGTTACGTCCCTCTGAGGACCTGGTGATCTCTCCAGGTGTGCGTCTGGTGTTTTTACAGGTATTCTAGCCAAGGCCATGATCTACTTTTTCTTCGAGGATGATTACATTTGGATCGTCTTCGCATCGCTCGACAAAATTCCGCTATAATGTATTTCTCTCTTTTTTATTGGTAGTAGATTTGTCTCCGCCCAACGATTATATACATGACAATTCATGAGTTGATTTATAAATTCTTTCTTCTTATTTATGGATGAGATTAGTGTCATGGATTACTGTATTTTACAGCTTATATATACATACAAAGGTTCCATATATTGGAATTACTTCGTATATATGCAGCTGGCATGTCGACATACTTAGTCCTAAGTATTATGGGACTAGGGCATTACAGATACAGTCACAAACAACCTAGAAAGGACTAATTTGGCTAGTTAGACTTAAAGTTGACTAGGTTTGACCAATTGACCTAGAATTGACCAATTGACCTAGAAATTGACTAGTATGACTGGTTCTCAAATTCAAACTTGATATTGACACAATATTGCCTATTTAGGTCTTCGAGATGCCATATCGGATGTCGTTGATACTATACACCAGTTTGCGGGCGAGTATATTTTTTGATAATATTTCTATTTTATGATATCGTCTATGTTTCTTGTATTTAGTGTAGATAACCTTGTTCTCTTGACACATTATTCACACGGATTGGTATTTGTCTGGATCCTGTCATGAGATGTTATTAGTTGCATTCCTTGGTATATCTTATGCAAACCTTGTACTTGTTTCTTGTGCATTGTATAGACACGATTCATGTGAAGGCTCGCGACTTTCTCAGAGAATCCGTGTCATAACATGTTGTTACTCCCGTTTCCCGTTATACATATTTTCAGTATATGTGTACAGATTTCTGACGTTTGTCAGGTGACCCATGTTTTGACTTGTCCTATTTAGCCTAACCCTGGTTTAGTCTTAGCTTGACTTGGTTTATCTTGGTTTATTTTGGTTCATCTTGGCTTGGCTTGGCTTGGTTCATTTTGGTTTGAGATGAGAGGGTTGCCATATAAGTCAACTCTCGTCTTTCTCTCTTCATTACTCTTCTCATTTATTTCCTTCTCCTTCTTCTTCCTCATAACTCCTCCCACCCACCAAGAACCCTTAAGCAAGTGCAATCTTCCTTCATGAAGGATCTCTCCTTTTATTGTTCCATTCTTTTTTCTACTAGATTCTAAGACTATTTAGAGCTTAGAATTTTGATTTTGTTGGATGGATTTGTGTAGATCTAAGTTATGAGTTTTTAATTTTTTTCTTGGTTTTGATCTAGTAAAGCTTGGTATTTTTTAAAACCAGTTGTCCCAGGCTGTCGAAAATCTCGTTCTGTTCAGTTTAGACCCTTGGAACTCCCGATTCGAACTTGTTTTGAGCAAGTCATGCTCATTTGAAGTTTTCGGGTTCCCATGGAGCTTGGCTACTGTTTGGAGAAGAAGCACAGTGCCCGACGCCATGTTGGTCTAGGCACCCAAGTTTGGCCTTGGAACCCCCGGTGCCCTGGCGCCCAGTTTGGCCCAGGCGCCCTGCGCGCCTTGGCACCCCCAGCCCCTTGCGCTCACGATGCTTAGGTGCCAATGTGATGCACCCAGTCTGGCCCAGGCACCCTGCGCTCGGGCGCCCCCAATCCCTTGTGCTCATGGGTGCTTAGGCGTCCAGTGTGATGTGCCCATCCCCTCTGGTCATCAAGGCCCAGGCGCCCATGTTGGCCCTGGCGCCCACGATGATCCAGCACACCCTGGCCATGCGCCCAGTCTGACCATGCGCCTAGGCTCGGCCATGCACCCATCCATGCCTAGGCGCCCAAGCTTACTTAGGCGCTATTCTGGCCCTGGTGTCCATTCATGCCTAGGCGCCATCTTGCCTCTGGCACCCATTGGTGTCCAGGCGCCCATCCATGACTAGGCACCCGTTATGATGGGCCTACCTCCATGCACCTTCCTTGTTCTTGCAGTTGTTTATATGTTTTGTTATATACATGTACCCTGAGCTTTGACCCGATCTGAGCATGACCTGACTCGGCTGTAACACGAACTTGACTTTCACATAAGCCATTCTTGATAATCTTGATAGTGGCTCACCGAGGAGCACTCTTGACAAGTAACAAGTAAACTTGACATGACATGTATAAGCTTGATAGAGGACAATCGAGGCGCACTCCTAACAATTAATCTTGATAAGTAACAAGTAACCCGGCATGACATGTAAAATCTTGAAAGCGCTGTTGTGACAACTACCCTGACTTGCTAAGTAACTCTTTTCTTGACACCGTGGTTGATTCTTTTGATTGTGCCTATACAAGCTACCTGTCTCATCTTACATCATGTCTAGGACATGGATTCCTAGTTACCACGGTCAGGAATTCATAATGAATCTAACTAGGTTAATGACTAGATTGATCAAGTAGTTCATAGAGAGATTATTCCAGTTACAGGCGATCCCTTTATCTCGGCCACACCTAAGGGACTTGTAGCTTGTCGACGAGTAGGGCATATTTCCAGCACACTGTCATGCGGGGCACTTCTTGAAAAAAACATGAGTACTGAAAGTACACCAGTAATCTTGATAACTCTTGATAACACTTGTAACTCTTGTAAATCACCTCCCCTAGATAACCTAGATAGCTACAGGGGTTGTGACTATAGGAACATCTCAACTGCACCTTGCTAGTAACTAGGCCTGTGATAACCCTAGTTAGCTAATGATAGCAAGCCGTAGGACTTGATTGGCCGTGCCTGAATGCCTGCCTCATGATTAGCATGAGAATTATATTTCGCCTCTTGTTTTCCTAATGCAAGCTATCATTTTATTCTAATCCCTGTCTTTATGTTACTTAATCATGTTCATTTATATATTCTTCTATTTAATTATCTGTTGGTTTTAGTTCCTTAATAAAGCCTTCCTTGTGGTACTTGCTCTTCGGGGTTCTGACCCAGCTGGTTTTGTATGGCCAGATTTCTTAGCACCCGAGGATCTCCAGCCCGTTGGTGAACACCAGACATAATCTTGGTAACGAGTGGGTTTCTTATTTTGCTCTCCCACTCTATTATAAATTGATCTTTTGAGGCATTTAGCCACCGAGCAAGTGTTAGCTCGTGTTGAAACTAAATTTCTATTTGCCTAAGGGCTGTAACATGATTGACAAATCCTAGGGTTGATCATGTATGACTTAACTCTTGCTAGTCTCGTATTTTGTATGACTAGCTTCATGATCATCTGAATATGTAATGTTTGGGACGCCTTATTTTGTATGTCTGATGATCTAACATCTTGTACATCTATTTGCTTGCTTGAGATTGAGACACTAGGCTTGTTCTTGATCATAGAGACTGATGGATTGTAGTTTAATCCTCATGCATCTCGACAGTTGTGATCGTATTGCGAGGTGGGTTGCACTTTAATGTACATAGCTGGTTGTGTCTGTCCCCTGGTCTCCAGTATTCTGGTTCTGGGGCATGACACAGTTTAAGTGGTGGCCTATACAGGTTTTAAAAATTAAGATGTGTAAGGGTTTTACTGAATAGATGTCTCAATCAGCATTTGCCCTTGATCTCTACTCGTGCTTTCTAATCTTCCTAGATCTTGACCTGATAAGGTGCTTTATCTTTGATCTATCTTGGTCCATTTTTATTGTTCCCCATGTCATTATCTTTAGTGGCATTGTTCCTGGTCCTACCGATCAGCAAGGTGGAGCACGTCCAGTGAACCAGCAACAACCTGTGGACCAAGCGCAGCACTCTAGAGCAGCATCCCCTGTTATACCTTTCGAGGATCCAGAGCCACCAGTTTAACCAGCCCCGCCTGTAGAGCATAACAATAGAACTCTGATGGGACTCATCCAGGACTTGCTTGTGTCAAAAGATCATCGGGGCGATGCCCTACACCAAACAGTACAAGATGTCATAGGCAGAGTTGGTTACCAATGGAACAGTACAGCTAACAACTTTAAGCGCCTGAACCCACCTTTCTTTGACGGCAGTGAAGATGCTATTGCTGCCGATGCTTGGCTATAGGATATAGAGGTTATTCTGGAGGCAGCTCGAGTTCCAGAGGAAGAGAAGGTGGCCGTTGTGCGCCTACAGTTATTGGACTTAGCCCGCAGCTGGTGGGCGATGCTAGCAGTTGGTTTGGTAACGCCAGTCCTGTGGGCGGTATTTAGTGATAAGTTCCAGACGAAGTATTTCGATACGGTAGCTCGCTATGATTTGCAGACAAGGTTCAGCAATCTTAAGCAGATGGAAAGGACGGTCGATGGATATGTGACCAAGTTTTCTAGTCTTAGTCCGTTTGCTCCTACCTTGGTGGCAACTGAATTAGACCGAGCGCAGCGATTCCAACAGGGACTCCACCTAGAGATCATTCTAGCAGTGGAGCAGTTTGAGCACCGGACATTTGATGCTATTTTACGGGCAGCTAGAAGCCATGAATATACCTCCTAGAGGATAGTGGATTGAACCAGAGGATGGAAGAGGTCTCATGGACATTTGTCCCAGTCATGAACACCAGCCCCGACAGCTAGGGATTTGACTATTGGAGCTCCTAGGAGGGCGACCACAGTTTTATCGATTCAGCACTCGACACCGACGTACCCTCAGCAACAGAAGCAGAAGCAATCTTCTGTAATGGGTTGCACTCATTGTGGAAAGCTAGGATATGTAGTTTTAGAGTGTCATTGAGCACAGGGGTTGTGCTTGGCTTGTGGGACACCAGATCACATGATAGGGTCTTGCCTATAGTGCTCCGACCCGCAAGATGCCTTATGATGGATGGTTGATTCGATGAAGCCTTGTTGGACTTGGGAATATACGAAGGATCGCTTGGAAGGCTATGTGATCGTGGCGGTAATCGTCTTATAAATGTGAGTAGTGTTGAACCCTTCGAAGATCTTTTAGCTTCACGCTTAAAATAAAGGATAGTATGCTATGTTTCTTACTGAGTTGCTCAATAACACCTTGTATAGAATTCGAAAAGATAATGAAAGATAAATAATCACCTAAACGTACACTGTTATTGCTAGATGAATTATATGCTTGTACGATGTTGCGAGGAAATACATGACAGGTGAAGCAAAGTCCCAAATACTTGGACGGTGAGTATATCGAGTCTTAGCTCGATGAATATATGGTAACACAGATATGAAGACCGAAGAACTGGGTAGTGAGTATGTTTGAATTACATTCGAATGAATGTATGCTAAAATAGATGTTAAGTCCCAACAGATTTGGCGATGAGTACATTGAGTTGGTTGGAAAGATGTATGTATCAAAGATGTGGCAAAGGGATTAGGTAACAACATTCTATTATTCTGTCGCCGATGTAGAATATTGATTACGCCAAGATCCTAGAAAGATGGCAAGATGGCAATACGAATGAGAATGGTGGATGAATTATTTAGTTTTCCCTATCATGCATTATATGTTTTCTTCTTAGATAAGTTGCATATACTTGCATGGTCATGGACAACTTGTATACAAGGTAGTTCCCAGAATGGTAATCTTCGGCCACGGACCCAGTTCATCATAGAGGGACCAAGGATGGTGTCGACGTACTGACATCGAGATTTCGGGACTTGCAGTGGGGGCTTGCTACCGCCCACTGAAAGGACGTCGAAATCCTATGGTGCTGAAGTAGTCGCACGGTGTTTCGAAAACATCCCATGGATTCACACCCCATTCAGAGTTAGCCGTTCGCCTGTAAGATGGTCCAAGATGGCGTGTCGGCAGTAACCTTCATAAAGATAGGTCCAGTGCTAATGATGACTTATTTAGGCAGAGTAAGTTATTTCTCAAATACAGGGAAGGATGTCGGCTGTTGGTAAGAATCACATGAACGGTGATAATTATATTGAATCATGATATTGTTTCTAACAATATCTTGTGCATGCTGAGTAAGTATTACAAATGTACAGGATGGCTATACGACCGTGGATAAGAATCACCAAAGGGGGATAACTGCACGCTTTAAATTATGTTGGCTGTGAGATTTGCATGCTTTACTTCTTGTCGGCTATAAATATGAAATTGACCCTAAGGCAACGAGAAAGACCACTTTTAATAATGTTCTATAACATGATTACTTAGTATTGTCTTCTTAGGTGAGTTGGGCCAACACCGCTCGCCAGTACATTGATGATGTACTGACCCACGTTGGGGGAAATATTACAGGTGCTTGCGAATAGGGGAAATCGTTTGATCAATGCTTGGCATCGATAATTCGGATGGGTGTGCAGAAGCTCTTCTTTCAAGACGATATCTTCTACTATACGGGACATAATGTATGGAATAGTGTAACTCAGTTGTGCTAGTGAGATTGTAGCCAAATTGGCAAGTTTATTGTAAAGAAGTCGGTATATTCAGTTGTAGCCTAAAGGGCAAAGGAATACATTCGGTTGGCTATTCAAGAGTCTTGTAATCAGTTGTAAACTCTGTGTTCCGTTGCAAGTCTTGTAATCCATTGCAATTATCAATAAAGAGATGTATTTCTTTAATATCTTGTGTGACTTTAATTTATCTGCTTGGTTTTGCTGTGCTGTCGATGTTTTCTGAGAAATACCAGGAACTGTAATGGTTTTTCCTTGTATAAGTGCAATCTAGAGTTGTACGGGATCACGCCTAGTGGCTAGTTTTTGATCCTTCGGGATTGGGGCATGACAGAATGGTATCAGAGTACGGCTTTACGTCCTTGGATTCTTATTCAATTTGTTTCAAATCAATGTTGCTACTAAGATGATTCAAAGCTGCTTCCGCGATGATTCAAAGACTGCTTCCGTGATTATTCAGTTGCAGAATCAAAGTTGCTTCCGCGAATACTCAAAGTTGCTTCTGCGATGAAATCAAAGTTGCCTCTATAATGACTCATAGTGCTTCCGCAATTATTCCGTGTTGCTTCCAAACTATTCTAAGTTGTTCCCTTGACTAAAATCTGTTGATCCTTCTAGCCGCTCACTGGGTGTTCCATACAATAAGTCTAAATATGTGGGCTGTGATATGTGTGCTTTGTTGAATTTCTAAAAAATACCAAAACAAATAACAATAATGTGATGCATTAATAAGTTTGTGATGTATGCTGGATGTCTTATATGTGGGATTCATTGAAGTCGATTGTTATGCAGCAATCGACCGTGGGTGATGGCATGGTATGTTAGAAAATAAAATATGTATAGATTTCAGTGAATGAGAATCGACAGAATCTCGAGTCAGTATTCGTGGTCAGCATAACCACTGTAGGATGGATAGTCCATATTGGACGTTGGTTTGATGCGAAGGAAATATTATGTCGAGTATGGCTTGAGCTCTGAGTGGTATATAGCTTTATCCTCTTAGCGATAAGATGACCCTTAACGTGTTCATAATTTAGTGATTGCTTTACCTATAAGGTATTGGGTAGTATCGAATCGTAGCTGAGATTACGATTGATACATGATGGCTAGGAGTCCCTTGATGATTATATTCGGATAAATCGTTGTGAGATTATGATGTGTTCGAATGAACCATCGCTAGACTTTGACGGTTAGCATTATGTTGGGTAATAAGAGAATTGAGAATATGAAATGAATGCCTTGGCTGGGAAGGAAACGAATGACAGATTCAAGGTTGCTTGAATCACATGGGTAAAAGGATTGTAGGCTCAGTAACGATGTTGGGATGTTGCTATCGAAATATTTGGAAGAATAAGATGGACCGAATATAGAATGATATTGGAAATGAGTAGATGAAATTGCATGTTGGATATCGACAGAATTGATGGTGATGTTAAGGCGCTTATCGAAATGTTACGAATGATTTAGAAGATGCAGAGAATTGTATCAACGACCGAAAAGTAGAAAATGGGCTTGAGGGATAGATGATCTTAGCATGTTGTGCAATGTGCTTGAGAGAATTCGATGTGTCCCAAATTAACAAGTTATGACCCTTGACTATTTTGAGACATAGAGAATAAGTACGTGTCCCTTGATGCATGAAAGAGTAGATGTTCCTTGTGAGAGTCAAATGGCTGGGATACAAATAAGTATCGAGGTACAGCGATATGTAATAGACCATGTCGGTAGATGATGTTGTCGCATGAATAATGAGTTGGGTGGAATATAGAATTATTGGATGATGACTTAGCAAATAAGTTATGTCATATTCAACTGGATAACCGATTTATGGATGCTGGATGATTAATACCATAGTGATTGGATCGATGCATGAATAGTAAATCTTCTTATGAAATTATAAGAAGATGATACAAAATAAATGTTGATGGTTGACAGAAATTGCTAAGAGATGTCCATGTTTCTTGCTAGGAAAAATTCATAAAGGATGCTTTCAGAAGAAATACGATTATGTAGTTGCCTTATTTTGTTGGTTAAAAGAGTACAGACCGTATCGATGATCTAAAAAAATAAAAAATGAATATGTCGCGAAGAGACCGTAGAAAGGATGCTAAATAGTAGACTATTGAGGTAACAAAGTTGGATTATGACTCAGAATAGTTGACCCGATTGAATAGACAATTTGAGTACGATTTGAGGATGCAAGTTGGATCGAGCAGATGCTATGTCTATGTAAGTGGAAATTGAAAGTTTCGATATTCGATTGAGGAGTTTTATATGATAGCTTCGAGAGTGACCTATAAGAATTGTCGGATAGATTTGTCGGTTGCGGGTAAGTCTAGAATGAGACTTCATTGGTTATGGCACGAGTATGAGTACGGGTAGAATGACTTGACCCTAGAATGTTGGTTGGTTGCCTAGAATGTAGGTTGGTTGCCTAGATTGTCGGTTGCTTGCCTAGAATGTCGGTTGGTTGCCTAAGTTTTAGATTGGTTGGCTATGTCATTTCAGTTGTTCGTGTTGGAAATAAGTTCACAAGATTGGGGTAGTGTTTCATGTCCCTAAGTTTGTCAGATAATAGATTGTCCTTGTGATGACATAGAGTTGTCCCTATGATAATAATTGGTTGCCTCTAAGATAAGAGATAAGTGTGTCCCTGATAGCTATCCATCTCATATGAGTTAGCTGAATGTCTGGTTTAGCTTAGATTAGCTGACCGTAGAGACTTGACTGAGTGCTAGGTTGACTGTTGGAAAACCGTAGGATGTTCCTATTGATGTTGCGTGAGTATAATCGGAATGAGTAAAATTTCTCAGAAGGTAAACTCCGGAATAGAATGGAGATTGGAAAATTCAGTATTATAATGTTGGATGGGATGACGGATCATGTTTGTTTCAAAAACTTGGTTTCTTTTGTTGGAATTTCAAAAATTGTTAGAACTGGTTGGAATTGGTTGATTAATATTAAGCTGCGTAAATTGATGGTAGTGCCTTGAGACAGTTAGAATAATTTTATTGATCGGATCAGAATTGAGAATAAGTGTAATGACGGAATTGGATAGTGCATGTAGCCGAGATCGACGAGAGCGAATGTGAATAGGAATGACCCTCGAGATTAATGTTACTGGAATATGAGAGTTGCTTATGCGAGAGGATAATAAACAGGCTTGATCAACACGAGAAAATGTTTGAGTACAATGAAAAATGTTACTAGAGTGGAATGATGGTACAATTTGATGGATGTATCATGATCGAGAAATTTATGAGTCGTAAACAAAGTGTATGGATGCGAACGATGATGAGTAAAAGATTTGATTGATGAGAATCGGGGTATCGAAATGAAATGTGGCAATAGGATTTATCAACTTTGGTGGCATAAATGACAATAAACTTGAAAGGAACACTTGATACATCTAATTCTGAATATTTTGGAATACTTTGGATCGATTGTAGAAAATTTATCGAGTTAGAATTGGTAACATCTATTGTGTTATTAGTTGGTTGGGATATTGAATAAACAAGTGGTATTATACGAGATGCTCGAAAAGAATTACTGATGTTCGGAAAAGAAATAACACCGTAGCTCGTTCGTTTTCTCTATCACTGAACTTGGCTGAAGTGCATGTATTTCTGGGACGCCTAAAATATGTGTATGATTCCAACTAAGTGGTATGCTGAATTCAAACGAAGCCACGTGGAGTATTATCATGTACTAAGAAAGTGCACGAGTGTCGGAGGAAAGATCAAAGATGGTAAACTATTTAGAATCAATTGGGATGCTGTAACGAGATGGTACATTACTTAAAATCAATCGAGAGAATGTGGATAAATATTAAATAGTGCAAGTTGATCATTGAGAAGTTTCATAAAAAGTCGGTTGAATCTTTGGGGATGAGTTTTGTTTTAAGTTTTGAGGATGAAACTTTTTCTGAGTGGTATATATTGTAGTGCCCCGACCCGCAAGATGCCTTATGATGGATGGTTGATTCGATGAAGCCTTGTTGGACTTGGGAATATGTGAAGGATCGCTTGGAAGGCTATGCAATCGTGGCGGGAATCATCTTATAAATGCGAGAAGTGTTGAACACTTCGAAGATCCTTTAGCTTAATACTTAAAATAAAGGATAGTATGCTATGTTTCTTACTGAGTTGCTCAATAACACCTTGCATGGAATTCGGAAAGATAATGAAAGATAAATAATCACATGAACGTAAACTGTTACTGCTAGATGAATTGTATGATTGTACGATATTATGAGGAAATACATGACAGGTGAAGCAAAGTCTCAAATACTTGGGCGGTGAGTATAGCGAGCCTTAGCTCGATGAATAGATGGTAACACACATGTTAAGACCCAAGAGCTGGGCAGTGAGTATGCTTGAATTACGTCTGAATGAATGTATGCTAAAACAGATGCTAAGTTCCAACGGATTGGGCCGTGAGTACATTGACTTGGTTGGAAAGATGTATGTATCAAAGATGTGGCAAAGGGATTGGATAACAACATTCTATTATCCCGTCGACGATGTAGAATATTGATTACGCCAAGACCCTAGAAAGATAGCAAGATGGCAATACGAATGAGAATGGTGGTTGAATTATTTAGTTTTCCTTATCATGTATTATATGTTTTCTTCTTAGATAAGTTGCATATACTTGCATGGTCATGGACAACTTGTATACAAGGTAGTTCCCAGAACGGTAATGCTCGGCCACGGGCCCGGTTCATCCAAGGGTGGACAAGGATGGTGTCGACGTACTGACATCAAGATTTTGGGACTTGCAGTGGGGGTATTCTACCGCCCACTGAAAGGGCATCGAAATCCTATGGTGCTGAAGTAGTAGCACGGTGTTTCGAAAACCTCCCATGGATTCGCACCCCATTTGGAGTTAGCCGTTCTCCTGTAAGATGGTCCAAGATGGCATGTCGCTAGTGACCTTCATATAGATAGGTCCAGTGCTAATGATGTCTTATGCAGGAAGAGTAAGTTATTACTCAAATACAGGAAAGGTTGTCGGCTGTTGGTAAGAATCACCTGAACGATGATAATTATATTGAATCATGATATTGTTTCTAACAATGTCTTGTGCAGGCTGAGTAAGTGCTACAAATATACATGATGGCTACACGACCGTGGGTAAGAAACACAAAAGGGTGATAACTGCATGCTTTAAATTATGTTGGCTATGAGATTTTTATGCTTTACTTCTTGTCGGCTATAAATATGAAATTGACCCTAAGGCAACGAGAAAGACTACTTTCAATAATATTCTATAATATGATTACTTAGTGTTGTCTTCATAGGTGAGTTAGGCCAGCACCGCTCGCCAGTACATTGATGATGTACTGACCCACGTTGTGGGCAATATTACAGGTGCTTGCATATGGAGGAAATCATTTGGTCAGAGCTTGGCATCGATGATTCGGATGGGTGTACAGAAGCTCTTCTTTCAAGACGATGTCTTCTGCTATACGGGACATAATATATGGAACAGTGTAACTCAGTTGTGCCAGTGAGATTATAGCCAAATTGGCAAGTTCATTGTAAAGAAGTCGATATATTTAGTTGTAGCCTAAAGGGCAAGTGTATACATTCAGTTGGCTATTCAAGGGTTTTGTAATTAGTTGTAAACTCTGTGTTCTGCTGCAAGTCTTGCAATCCATTGTAATTATTAATAAAGAGATACATTTCTTTAATATCTTGTGTGACTTCAATTTATCTGCTTGGTTTTGCTGTACTGTCGATGTTTTCTGAGAAATACCAGGAACTGTAATGGTTTTTTCTTGTAAAAGTGCAATCTAGACTTGTACGGCATCACGCCCAGTAGCTAGTTTTTAATCCTCCGGGATTGGGGCGTGACATTGCCCGCATAGAGCCACTTCATCTTCATCAACCCTAACTAGTCCATCGGTTAGAGCACCAGCACCAATACAGCATCAGTACCAACCTCCGAGGCCATTGCCGCCTCAGGCACAAGCCTTCCAGCAGCAGAGGCCGCAACAGTATGCCCAGGCCTAAGCTCAGATTTAGAACAGACAGAAAGGTTTTCAGCAGAGGGGACCAGCAGCAAGAGGACAAGGTCAGGCTATGGCTCTGACAGTAGCAGAAGAATTGGCATCAGGTGCGATGATGGCAGGTACCATTCTCGTCAACACTTTTCCAGTATTAGTATTATTTAATTCGTATGCATCGCATTTATTTATGTCTTCACGATTCGTAACACGGATAGGACTGGAGCCCGAGTCATTATCAGTAAGGCTCAATATACTTACTGGTAATGGTCTTGTGGGAGTAGATAGAGTCTTTTCCTCGTATCGAATCGTTGTTAGCGGTAGAGAGTTTTCTGCTAGATTGATAGAATTTTTGATGGCCGACTATGATGTTGTCCTAAGAATAGATTGGTTGAAGGATCAATACGCAAGAATAGATTGCCATATTGGCAAGATTATTTTTGGTATTCACGACGAAGAAGAGTTTTCATTTTCTAGAGGCGAAGTAGAACCTTCTCCGCAAGTCTTACGGATGGCGGTAGCAGCAGTAGTTCAGTTTTCCAGAGTAGTAGATGAATTTCTTGATGTATTTCCCAAAGAGCTTCTAGGCATGTCGCTAGAGAGAGAGATAGAGTTCACCATTGATTTGATTCCAGGGACCGCACCAGTGTCAGAGAGAGTTTACAAAATGGCACCATCAGAATTGGAGATCCTGTACAAGATGATTGAAGAACTCAGAACCAAAGGATTCATTCATGCTAGCAGATCACCTTGGGGAGCCCCGATTCTTCTTATGAAGAAGAAGGATGGTACGTCAAGATTATGTGTTGATTATTGTACCTTGAATTCTGTAACAATCAAGAACAGATATCCTTTGCCAAAGATAGATGATTTATTTGATCAACTCAGTTAAGCAGCAATATTCTCGAAGATTGACTTACGGTCGGGGTACCATCAGATCAGAGTCAAAGAGAAAGATATCCCGAAGACAACATTCAAATCTAGATATGGACATTGGGAGTTTCTTGTTATACCATTCGGAATGATCAATGCGCCAACAGTATTCATGGATCTCATGAATCGCATATTCATTCCTTATTTAGATCAGTTCGTAATAGTGTTTATAGATGACATCTTAGTCTATAGAAAGAATGAAGCAGAGCATGAGTAACATCTTCGAGTAGTCCTTCAAATTCTCAAAGGGCACCAGTTGTACGCGAAGTTCAATAAGTACGAATTTTGGCTTGATCAAATTTCGTACTTAGGTTATATCATCACCAGAGGTAGAGTGGAAGTGGGCCCCCCGACGATAGTAGCTAGAGACATGGCCAGTACCTAGCACTATCGTAGAAGTTTATAGTTTTCTAGGATTGGCCGGCTATTATTGATGATTTGTATCAGATTTTGCTCATATTTCAGTGCCTTTGATGCAGTTGACCCGCAAGGATGTGCAGTTTACTTGGACAGCAGAGTGTTAGAATTTATTTGAGAAGTTGAAGCAGCGATTGATGACGATACCCATGGAAAGTTAGTAGTTTATGCGTCACATCAACTTCGTGATCATGAGAGAAATTATCCAGCCCATGACATAGAATTAGCAGCAGCAGTTTTTGCACTTAAGCTTTGGAGGCATTATTTGTATGAAAATCGGGTAGAGATTTTTACCGACCACAAGAGTCTTAAGTATGTGTTTACCCAGAAGGACCTCAACATGCGGCAGAGACTAAAGTTGCTAGTGGATTATGATATCAACCTGCAGTATCATCCTGGGAAGGCCAACGTAGTTGCATATGCGCTGAGCAGAAGAGCAGGAGCTTATTTATTGACAACACAACCCGAGTTATTAGCGGATCTTGAGAAAATGGGTATAGAGATAGTTCTTCCTACTAATGTGGCATTGATGGCTAGTATGCAAGTTCAGTCTAGTATAGTAGAGAGAATCAAGATAGCACAGTCATCAGATTATAAGCTTTTGCGGCTTAGGACAGAATGTGAAGTGAAAAGAAGAGCAGAGTTATGCGTTCACGAAGACGGTACACATCGATATGGAAGGCGTCTTTGTGTACCCAGTGGTGATATCAGGCAAAAAATCATGGCAGAAGCTCACAGTTTGCAGTATTCAATTCATCCCAGTGGTACGAAGATGTATCGTGATATTCGTCAGCATTTCTGGTGGAATGACAAGAAGAGAGAGATAGCTCAGTTTGTCTCTCGTTGTTTAATTTGCCAATAAGTTAAAGCTGAACATCATAGACCAGTTGGACTTCTTCAACCTTTATCGATCCCAGAATGGAAATAGAAGCGTATTACCATAGATTTTGTAACTAGGTTACCTAAATCCCCAGCTGGGAGAGATACTATATGGGTTATAGTTGACCGACTCATGAAGGTAGCTCATTTTCTCCCTTTCAAGATTGGTTAGTTGACAGATCAGCTAGCAAAGATGTACTTCATGCATATCGTCAAATTACATGGAGTGCTAGTCAGTATCGTATCAAACACAGATTCGAGATTTATATTACACTTTTGGCGGAGTCTTCAAAAGAGTTTGGGGACTCGTCTCAAGTTTAGTTCAGCTTATCATCCGCAGATAGATGGTCAGTCAGAACGCATGATTCAAACTCTCGAAGATATGTTATGATCCTGTACACTTGACTTCGGTGGTTCGTGGAAAGATTACCTACATCTCATGGAGTTTTCCTATAATAACAGTTTCCAGACCAATATCCAGATGACACCATTTGAGGCACTGTATGGCAGAAAGTGCAGATCCCCTTTAGCCTGGGATGATATAGATGAGAGGCAGATGCTTAGTCCAGAGATGGTTACGCAGACTATCGAGGTGGTCAGACAAGTCATAGATCATCTTCGAGTTACACAAGATCGTCATCACCATTGGGCCAATTTTTATCGGCATCCACTTGAGTTTTCTATTGGCGACCACGTATTCCTCAGGATCTTGTCTACCCGTGGCATCATTCGATTTGGCGTGCGAGAAAATCTTAGTCCTAGGTATATAGGGCCGTTAAATATTTTCGAGCGAGTAGGTGATGTGTCCTATCATCTCTCTCTTCCACTGTCATTATGTGAGGTACGTGACGTATTCTATGTATCCCAATTATGATGGTACATCCCGGATCCGAGCGATATCCTTGATCATTCGGAATTAGTTATTGGAACCAACCTTTCGTATGAGAAAAAGCCAGTATCCATATTAGACCGAAGGGAGAAGGTACTCAAGAAGAAGACTATTAGTTTAGTCTGTATTGCTTGAGGTCATTACTCTTTGGGTGAGTCAACTTAGGAACGTAAGGTTGATATCCGATCACGATATCCATACATGTTTTGACTCATAAGGTATAATATCTTTCTTATTGCTTATGCTTTTAATTCCTTGCTTGCATGAATAATTGCTTGATTGACCGCTAGCCATAGATTGCCCGTGATTAGTATATCTTGCCCTGACACCTCTAGCCTCTTGATTAAATTCCGATGACAGAATTATTTTAAGGTGGGTAGAGTTGTCACTTTTGTTTCCCGTTATACGTATTTTTAGTATATGTACAGATTTCTGACGTTTGTCAGGTGACCCATGTTTTGGATTGTCCTGTTTAGACTAACTCTGGTTTAGTCTTAGCTTGACTTGGTTTATCTTGGTTTATTTTGGTTCATCTTGGCTTGACTTGGCTTGGTTCATTTTGGTTTGAGATGAGAGGGTTGCTATATAAGTCAACTCTCCTTTTTCTCCCTCTCTTCATTACTCTTCTCATTTATTTCCTTCTTTTTCTTCCTCATAACTCCTCCCACCCACTAAGAACCCTTAAGCAAGTGCAATCTTGCTTCATGAAGGATCTCCCCTTTTATTGTTCCATTCTCTTCTCTACTAGCCTCTTTAGAGCTTAGCATTTTGATTTTGGCAGATGAATTTGTGTATATCTAAGTTATGAGTTTTTATTGTTTTCTTGGTTTTGGTCTTGTAAAGCTTGTTATTTCCTAAAACCAGTCGTCCCAGGATGTAGGAATCTCGTTCTGTGCAGTTTAGACCCTTGGAAGTCCCGATTCGGACTTTTTTTTGAGCAAGTTATGATCATTTGAAGTTTTCGGGTTCCCATGGAGCTTGGCTGTTGTTTGGAGAAGAAGCACAGTGCCCGGCACTATGTTGGTCCAGGCATCCAAGTTTGGCCTTGGCGCCCCCGGTGCCCTGGCGTCCAGCCTGGCCCAGGCGCCTGCACGCCTTGGCCCCCCTTGCCCATTGCGCTCATGGTGCTTAGGCGCCAATATGATGCATCCAGTCTGGCCCAGGCGCCCCCTGCCCCTTGAGCTCACGGGTGCTTAGGTGCCCAATATGATGCGCCCATCCCCTCTGGTCATCAAGGCCCAGGCGCCGATGTTGGCCATAGGGCCTGCGATGATCCAGTGCAACATGGCCATGCGCCTAGTCTGACCATGTACCTAGACTTGGCCATGCGTCCATCCATGCCTAGGTGCCCAAGCTTACTTAGGAGCCATTTTGGCCCTGATGTCCATTCATGCCTAGGCGCCATCTTGGCCATGGCGCCCATTGGTGTCTAGGTGGCCATCCATGCTAAGGCGCCCCTTGTGATGCGCCTGCCTCCATGCACCTTTCTTGTTCTTGCAGTTGTTTATATGTTTTGTTATATACATATACCCTGAGCTTTGACCCGACCTGAGTTTGACCTGACTTGGCTGTAACACGAACTTGACTTACACATGAGCCCTTCTTGATAATCTTGATAGTGGCCCGCCGAGGTGCACTCTTGACAAGTAACAAGTAAACTTGATATGACGTATATAAGCTTGATAGTGGCCCGTCAAGGCGCACTCCTGACAAGTAATCTTGATAAGTAACAAGTAACCTGACATGACATGTAAAATCTTGAAAGTGCTGTTGCGACAACTAACCTGACTTGCTAAGTAACTCTTTTCTTGACACCGTGGTTGATTATCTTGATTGTGCCTGTACAAGCTACCTATCTCGTCTTGCATCATGTCTAGGACATGGATTTCTGGATACCACGGTCATCAATTCATAATAAATCTGGCTAGGTTAATGACTAGATTGATCAAGTAGTTCATATAGAGAGATTTTCCCAGTTACAGGCGATCTCATTATCCCGGCCACACCTGAGGGACTTGTAGCCTACCGACGAGTAGGGCACATTTCCAGCACACTGTCATGTGGGGCACTTCTTGAAAAAAATATGAGTACTGAAAGTACACCAGTAATCTTAATAACTCTTGATAACACTTGTAACTCTTATAAATCACCTCGCCTGGATAACCTGGATAGCTACAGGGCTTGTGACTGTGGGAACATCTCAACTGCACCTTGCTAGTAACTAGGCCTGTGATATCCCTAGTTAGCAAATAATAGCAAGCCGTAGGACTTGATTGGCCATGCCTGAATGCCTACCTCGTGATTAGCATGGAAATTATATTCTGCCTATTGTTTTCCTAATTTCAGCTATCATTTTATTCTAATCCTATCTTCATGTTACTTAATCATGTTTATTTATGTATTCTTATATTTAATTTTCTGCTGGTTTTAGTTCCTTAAACCTTGTGACACTTGCTCTTCTGGATTCTGACACAGCTGGTTTTGTATGGCCAGATTTTGGAGTAGCACCCTAGGATCTACTTGCCTTCCAGCCAGATGGACGTAATCCTGGCGACGAGTGGGTTTCTTATTTTGCTCTCCTACTCTATTATAAATTAATCTTTTGAGGCGTTTAGCTGTCGAACAAGTGTTAGCTCGTGTTGAAACTAAATTTTTGTTTCCCTAAGGGCTGTAACATGATTGACAAATCCTAGGCTTGATCATGTATGAGTTAACTCTTGCTAGTCTCGCATTTTATATGACTAGCTTCATGATCATCTGAATATGTAATGTTTGGGATGCCTTATTTTGTATGTCTGATAATCTAACATCTTGTGCATCTATTTGCATGCTTGAGATTGAGACACTATGCTTGTTCTTGACCATAGAGACTGATGGATTGTAGTTTAACCCTCATGCATCTAGACAGTCGTGACCGTATTACAAGGTGGGTCATACTTCAATGTACGTAGCTGGCTGTGTCTGTCCCCCGCTCTCCAGTATTCTGGTACTGGGACGTGACATGGTTTAAGTGGTAGCCCATATAGGTTTTGAAAATCAAGATATGTGAGGGTTTTACTGAATAGATGTCTCAATCAGCATTCGCCCTTGATCTCTACTCGTGCTTTCTAATCTTCCTAAATCTTGACATGATAAGGTGCTTTATCCTTGATCTATCTTTGTCCTTCCTTATTGTTTCCCATGTCATTATCTTCAGTGGCATTGTTCCAGGTCCTACCGATCAGCAAGGTGGAGCAACTCTAGTGAACCAGCAACAACTTAGGGACCAAGCCCAGTCCTTTGGAGCAGCATCCCGAGTCACGCCTTCTAGGGATCCAAAGCACCAGTTCAACTAGCCCTGCCTACAGAGCCTGACAATAGAACCCTGATGGGACTCATCCGGGACTTGCTTGCATCACAAGATCGTCGGGGCGATGCCCTACACCAGACCGTACAAGATGCCATAGGCAGAGTTGGTTACCAAGGGAACAGTGTAGCCAACAGCTTTAAGCGCCTGAACCCTCATTTGTTTGACGGAAGTGAAGATGTTATTGCTGTCGATGCTTGTCTACAGGATATAGAGGTTATTTTGGAGACAGCTCAGATTCCAGAGGAAGAGAAGGTGGCCGTTGTGCGCCTACAGTTATTGGACTTAATCCGCAGCTGGTGGGCGATGCTAGCAGTTGGTTTGGTAACGCCTGTCCTGTGGGCGGTATTTAGTGACAAGTTCTAGACAAAGTATTTTGATGCGGTAGCTCGCTATGATCTGTAGACAAGGTTCAACAATCTTAAGGAGATGGGTAGGACGGTCGATGGATATGCGGCCAAGTTTTCTAGACTTAGTCGGTTTGCCCCTACCTTGGTGGCGACTGAATTGGACCAAGCACAGTGATTCCAGCAGGGACTCCACCTAGAGATCATTCTAGCAGTGGAGTAGTTTAAGCACCAGATATTTGATGCTGTTTAGTGAGCAGCTAGGAGGCATGATATACCTCCCAGAGGATAGTCGACCTAGACAGGTTTGATATTATAATTGTTATTAGATAGTAGACCTAGGCAGCGTTCTACGCCGTTTCTGCAACGTAGGCTAGGACGCTGTCACGAACTCGTGCCCCTACTCCAGGTACGGGTCGTGACATGCACCCATGCGCGCTGTGTCCCCTTGCGCGTTGTGCCCCTTCAGCGTGCGCTCCTCGTGCGCTGTCCCCTCGCATGCTTTGCGTTTGTGCGTGCACTGCATGCCTGTATGCCTCACATACCCGAGTGCCCTGCGTGTTTGACCCATGAACCCGTAGGCCCAAGTGATCTATGTGCCTAGTGGATAACTATGTGACTTAACTTTGTTCTTGACCGGACTACCTGTGCTTGTACTGGTATATCCTATGTGTGTACTGAGGTATAATTTATGTGTGCACTGAGGTGCTATCCTACATTCTAAGTGAATCCTACGCGTTACATGTCAGTACATTCAGAGTCTCCAGCACATACATGTTAAACGGTCAGTAGCAATGACGTGGTGTTGCTTGTTTGATTTATGTATTACACTAAGAATGGATCCATATATAGGACTCCATAAGCTAGTGTGGATTCATATTTAGTGTACCCGTACCAGGTAGGACATCTAACGGGATAATCATGTAACCACGACGTGTGAATCCAAGACCAACATAGGGCTTAACTAAGCAACTCAATCTGGTAGATGCATTGTGAAGGGAATCAATCTCGAGATCATATACTTGCCACCCCAGGTCCCGTCCTGACGTGTCGGGTTAGCTGCCCTGGATATTGTTTAAATCTGTCTATAGTGGATGGCAATATTCGACCCCATATGTGTTAAGATTTGTGTGTTTTGTACGGTAGCTCTATAGGGGACCGATGCATGATCAATGTGTTAGGCATTATATGATGGATTGGCTAGCCCTATTGGAAACGACACGATCTGAGGATTCCTATAAACATCATTGTAGGGATAATCCCGCCAAATATAGAAAGTCGTAGGAATGATTGGCCGTTCGCAAAATGACTTGTTTGTGATCTGTATCTTTTGTCAGTAGCTGAGGAACGTGGACTGTCATGGAGCATGGTCCAAATTATGTCCTTGTGTGGTTGTTGGGTTGGGCTATCGTGCTATGACAGGTTATGGACCGAAGTTGCCACTAGAAGTTCCTAACTTGACCATGGTTATAGGATGTATCTTACCTCGGTACGATATTGGCACCGTTTGTCCTTGTTTGGTTTTAAGGGTGCCATATGGTGTCGAAGATACGTTATAAGCCTACAACTCATGAGCCAAGACTTATTATTATGCATGGGATTCGTCTCTTTCTTATGTGCTCCCTTACGGTACTTGCTATTTGGGGCCGACCACGCTGGTTTTATTTGGCCAGATCTCGTAGTAGAGCCCGATGATCCAGTCTTCTTCCCTGACGACAATGGTGCATACTAGGAGCATAGCCTTCGGAGGACTCAAGTGGGTTTCTTCTCCACTACTCTAGTATCATCAGTTTTGTTTTGGCATTTAGCCATCGACACCTGTTTAGCCGATTATTCTGGATAATTAGTTTCCATGCATAATTGTAATTAAATTAGACTGCAGCTGAATATGATTATGTACTATGACTCTCTGGGCTAGCTGTCTTATAAAGCTAGCTCCTTATGATCATTTTGATGAAGCATCGGGGACGCCTTACTACTTTATCCTATATGTTTATTAATTATTGTTTCTTGCTTTTGAATGATTGAGACATAGATGTGATGTATGACCCTATACCAATTGATTATAGTGTACACTCCTTTGTCTCGTGACAGTCGTGACCACTATGTGACGTATTTGTACCTTATATGGTGTAGCTGGCCATGTCCATCCCCGTATTTTGGTGCTGGAGCGTGACAAGGTTTTAGTGGTGGCCCATGCATATCAAATTTTCAGACTTGTAGGGTGTTATTCTTATATGAGTCTCAATCAAAACTTGTTCCCTTTGATCTCTTGTCTCGTCTTTCCTTTCCTTACCTTGATTGTCAATTTGATTTGTATCCTCGAATCTTACTTATCCTGTCATTTGATATCTTATATCTTTCCCTATAGGGGTGCTTCATTCTTAGTAGCTGGCGAGGCCAACGTGGAAGAACGTCCAACAGAGCATGGCTCGACAAGGCAATAACATGAACGAATGCCTCCTTCTGGTCAGATTCGGGTAGAGATTATGTTAGAGCCAGTGGAGTAGCAGGTTCCAGAAACTCCTTCACCACCAGTGTTGCCGGCAGTGGCAGCAGTAATACCCGATGCTGTAACACTCCTTGAGGTTATCTGGGAATTTCTGGCCACTCAGCAACGTCAGGTGGAAGCCCATCAGCAACATCAGACCAAGCAGCAGGAACAGAATGTACTACTGAATTAGGGGTTACAGTTAGCCCTTGAGAGGAGTGTCAGGGCTAACTCGGAAGCGTCGGAGAGGTTTTATCGACTCAATTCGAGGTACTTTGCCGGCACGGAGGATGCCATTACGGCGGATGCTTGGCCTCAGGATATTGAGGCCATTTTGGTAGCAGTAAAGGTTCCGACAGAAGAGAAGGTTGACTAGGTCAGATTATTACTTTAGGATCTCATCCGCGACTGGTGAGCATCAGAAGAGGTTGGAATGAGGCGTCATGTTCCTTGGGATAGCTTCAGTACGAGGTTCAAGGACAAGTACTTTGGCGTGGTAGTGCGGTATGAGCTACAATAGAGGTTTATCTGTCTCAAGCAGGCTGGTAAGACGGTGGATGGATATGTAGCGGAGTTCTGCAGACTGAGTCAGTTTGTACCGATGATGGTGGCTACAGAGCCAGAGAAGGTTATGAGTTCCAGCAGAGATTTTATCTGGAGATTCTACAGCTGGTAGAGGGGCACGACTACCAGACTTTAACGACATCTCGGAGGCACGAGCTTACCTAACAAAGGTTGGCAACATGGACTGGGGGCCAGAAGAGGTCTCTTGTCCAGAGTAGGGATGGAGGAGCAGTGCAACAAATGTCTGCACCAGCACCGGGCATTGGTATTCATGATCAAGGAGCATCGCAGAGGCCTACGGTACATATGTTAACAATACTAGTTCGACATCAGCAGCCGAGAAACCAGCAACAGCGCTAGAGGGCGCCCATGGGATGTACTTACTATGGTAAGGGAGGGCACATTAGGGATGTGTGTTGGGCAGCTAATGGGTTATGCATGAGGTGTGGTAGCCCAGACCACATGATCGCTAGTTGCTCTATTTTGGGAGGGCCGGTTCAACAATTTTTGCCGTTGCCAACTCCAGGGGCAACACTGATCAGAGGACCAGCATTGGCAGTGAGGCCATTAGCACAGCGTCTGCCGGCACAGGCTCAGATGTTTTGCCAAGTGCAGAATCAGGGACGCCAGCAGAGGCCACAACAGCAGCATGGTCAAGGAGGATAGCAGCAGAGAGCTCAGCATGGCCAGGGTCAGGCTTTCACCTTGTCTCTGGAGGAGGCACTCGTATCAGGGGACATGGTTGCAAGTACTATTTCTATTACCTCTTTTCCTGCAGTAGCATTATTCGATTCGAGGGCTTCCTATTCTTTTGTATCTGTATGATTTGCAACACACATTGGATTAGAGTTTGAGTCATTGCCAGAGAGGATGAATATACTCACTGGTAATGGGCTCGTAGGAGTTAGCAGAGTGTGCTTAGCGTGTCCGATCATTGTGTGTGGGCATTTATTGCCCGCATTGTTGCTTGAGTTCTCTATGGACAACTTCGACGTAGTCCGGGGCATGGACTGGTTGAGAGATAGTCATGAGACGATAGATTGTCGAGGAGGTAGGGTGGTGTTTAATATTCTAGGCATTGAAGAGTTAACCTTTGTGTGATCATTGGAGGATCATTCCAAGGGCATAGTTGCAGCAGCAGTAGCAGCAGAGGAGAAGGTTCCGAGGGTGGTCGAAGAGTTTCTTGATATTTTTCTAGATAAGCTTCCGGGTATACCACCAGCGAGAGATGTAGAGTTCTGCATTGAGTTGAATCCTGGAACAAACCCTAAATCTAGCAGGGTTTAAAGAATGTCGGAACCAGAGTTGGACAAGCTATATCAACAGGTGGAAGAATTGAAGGCGAAGAAGTTTATTCGAGATAGTGAATCGCCCTGGGGAGCACTAGTGATTCTAGTACCCAAGAAGGATGGGACGACACAGATGTGTATTGATTATAAGCAGTTGAATACAGTGACAGTAAAGAACAAGTACCTACTTCCAAGGATTGATGATTTGTTTGATCAGCTAAGTAGAGCCAGAGTTTTATCGAAGATTGACCTTCAGCCTGAGTATCATCAAGTGAGAGTCCGGGAGCAGGATATACCCAAGACAACATTTAGATCGCGATATAGGCATAATGAATTTTTGGTAATGCTATTTGGATTAACTAATGCATATTCATGGACTTGATAAATCATATCTTTATGTCATATTTGGATAAGTTTATAGTAGTGTTCATAGACGACATCCTCGTCTATTCCAATAGTGAAGTTGAGCATGAAAAACATCTTCATATAATTATACAGACCTTGAGGGAGCATCAAATTTATGTAAAGCTTAGTAAATACGAGTTTTAGTTGGATCATATTTCGTTCACAGGACATCTTTTCTGGAACATGAGTGTCAGTAGATCCAAAGATGGTTAAGGCAGTAGAAAATTGGCCAGCTCCGAAGATGGTAGCAGATGTGCATAGTTTTCTGGGATTGGCAGGTTACTACAGGAGTTTCGTGGCATACTTTGCTAGGATTTCGGCACTTTTGACGTATTTAATGCGCAACGAGGTAGAGTTTGTTTGGTCAGCAGAGTGTCAGGCATCAGTTGAAGAATTGAAGAAAAGATTGATCTCAGTCCAATCTTGACGCTTCCAGTAGGATCGGGAGGGTTTACAGTATATTGTGATGCATCTAGGAAAGGACTCGGGTGTGTATTAATGCAGCATAAAAGGGTGATAGCATATGCGTCCCGATAGCTTCGGGATCATGAAAAGAATTATCCGACCCACGATTTGGAGTTAGCAGTAGTAGTAGTATTTTCGCTTAAGTTATGGAGGCATTACTTGTATTGGGATCGAATAGAGATTTACACTGATCATAAGAGCTTAAAGTATGTATTCACCCAGAGGGACCTGAATATGAGGCAGAGAATATGGTTAGATTTACTGAAGGATTTCGATGTGAATCTTCAGTATCATCCAGGCAAGGTGAATGTGGTAGCAGAAGCCTTGAGCAGGAGAGGTGGTGCATTCACCTTGACCTCGCAGAGGGGCATTCTAAAAGATCTTTAGTAGATGGGAATTGACGTGATCTTGCCACATGATACATAAAATATGGTCAGTTTGCATATTCAGTCTACTTTGGTGGAGAGGATCAGAGCAGCACAAGCAGAGGATCCGCAGATCCAGAAGCTTCGATCAGAATATGAGTCGAGTCTCACGAAGGAGTTAGTAATCCATGAAGATGGTACACTTAGATTTGGAAACCGTCTTTATGTGCCAAGTGGAGACCTTTGACATAAAGTTGTGTCAGAGGCTCATAGTTCTCCTTACTCCATTATCCCGGATGAACAAAGATGTATCAGGATATAAAGCAGCACTTTTGGTAGAATGGTATGAAGAGGGAGATAGCGAGGTTTGTTTCCAGATGTTTGGTATGTCAGCAAGTGAAGGTAGAGCAGCAGAGGCCTGCAGAATTGTTATTACTACTTTCTATCATGGAGTGGAAGTGTGTCACGACCTGCACCTTGTTTAGAGGCACGAGAACGTGGGTACGTCCAGCCTACGCCACAGTGTCGGCGGTAGAACGCTGTATAGGTCAACTAAAAATATAACATCTAGACACAAAATATATAAATCTGTCATCTTCGTACGGAGGTATATAAAGTCATAACTCAATCACAAGACATCTAAGGAAGATAGCACGAAATATGATAAGATATGATAGAAAGATAAACTGGAAATAGATGCAAGATCACAACACAAGATTAGAGTTCAAAACATAACACAAGATCCCAAATATAGAGTATACTACAAGTCTCAAGTACTAGCTGGAACGCAGTCTAGTCAAGCCTAACTAGTCTAAGTCTAAGCAGGCGGTGAGTCCTCAATGGGCACCGGCTCCACAAGGATATCCTGGTCATACTCACCGTCTATGCCAAACCCATAGAAGGTCGAGCAATCAACATCTATATCATCTGTAAACATCAACGGGATTATCCTGTCAGGTTATGAGCAAGTACAAACGCTAATAGCAGTTCCATGTGGATTGACAAATTCTATAAGAGACAATTATAATACAATACAAGATGAAATATCAAGACTAGAATATAAATATGATATGTAAAACTGGATATCATGTCACAGTATAAAATACTGGAATGTAAACAGTACGGAATATCTGATATATAATGTAAACATAAACAGTGTCTTGAGATATTAGAGCGTTATGTGATCGGCTTGGGACACATGATCAGGCTATTCCATTTGGCTCGACTATAACAAGAAATACACAAGAAGGGTCAAGCCGGCCAACATGGAAAGCGAGCACAAGAAATATAAGATCTTGCTACATCCTACGTACGGTGAGGGTGGCGCAAGCACATGAATAACATGATGGATATGATCACATAACCTCTAATAACTCCCTATCCCCGAATAGTATATGGATCCGGACATGACACGTCATGACACAGGATTCAAAAGTAGGGGGACAGCCCACTCCCAAATTGGTGTCTATACAAGTACAGAAAATAAGATCGAATAATGCATCTATATATCAGAAAAGTCCAGGAATAACATCTCATGACAGGATCCGACGTATACTAGTCCATGTACCATCATGTCGGGAATCAAGTAAAATACTACAACTGAATCGGATATAGCAGATATCAAGACAATAAAAACTATCAGAGAATGTACTCGCCTGATACCCTGAGCAACTGATATGTATAGATATCCAAACTGGAGTCACAGAGTCCTATTTAAAGCAGTACAGGTTACAATGAGTTCGTAATATAATAATTAAAGTGTATAATACAATCTACATGATATTAGGCCTCTCTAGGTCAAAAGTCAACCCTTGGTCAACTCTTAGTCAAATTAAGTCAACATCTAGGGTTTGGTCAACTGTCTAGTCAAAGGGGTCAACTCTATCTAAGCTAGTCATAATTCTAACCATAGACCAACATACTCTAAGATACCTTATAGTACTATATCATATACATATATATCATGCATGAATTCTCAATAAGCCACATATACTGTGGTATCCCAAATCACATATATTATCTATAGATACTATCCACTTACCCTTATCTCATATCTCAAGTACCTTAACTATTAGTTAATACCTTAGTTCTAGGGTCAATACCATACGTAAACTAGATTTTCTAGTCCATGCTAGTCAATACCTCGATTCTAGGTCTATACCTTAAAGGTATTAGCCATAATACCTAATAATACCAAGTATCAATACATATATCTTACATCTCTACTAGTTATCATTTATCTAGGATTACTTTAGCCAATTTATCCTTTATATATATATAGATGTACCCAATGCCTATTACATATACCATTACTTTTACCTACCAATAACATATACCAATATACCTTTTACCCATATCTAAACATTTACCCTTTACCTATATTATATCCATATATCCATATATCCTACTATAGACCCATATCGCTAACCATTTATGTAACACCCACTTTTCTAAATGAGGATAATTTTGAACTTTTATAATTTTGATTAATCGATAATAAGATTTAACTCATGTTGTGATTTTTGGTAATTTTTTTAATCAATTTAAAACTATTAAAAATGTTGAATTGTGATTTTGATGGTTAAGTAGTTAATTCCTATTTTGCTAAGCTTAGAGACTAACCATGGGGACCTAACCATGTGATTAGAATGACTATTTACAACTTTTTAGGCTAAGGGTATTTTGGTCATTTTGTGACTTTTGAATTATTTAGGATTTTGATTAATTGATAAATTTTAGATTATTTTAATAATATTTAAATTGATGTATTATGATTTTGGTCATTTTTTATATTTTAATATTTTGGAAAAATTTTATATTTTTAATATTGTTTTTATTGGATTTGTTTCGTCGGGTTTGAGTTTCGTCTCTTTCCGACTTGTATTGTGACCCGGGTAGCTTGAACTCTAGATGGGACCCAATATTAAGTTAAGCATGGCTCACAAGACCCAACATTAAGTTAGTTAATTAAACTAATTTTTATCATGTTAGAATGGTTAAGTTAGAGACTCAAAACTAGATCATTTTGACCCCAAACTTGAACCTAGTCTAGACTTAACCATATGAGACTAGAGAGGGGCAATTAGGACATTTCCCATTAGCCCTAATGGACTCTTTATGGCAGCCACCTTTAGGAGAGAATGATTCATTTCATTCATTACAATCTTGCCTCTTTTATTTTCCTTTTGTTCTTCCCCAATTTTAGAGAGCCTTCCCATTGATTTGATCTCCAAATCAAATCATTCCTTCACCAAACTTTCCCTCAATCATTTCCATTCTCCAAGGGAAGGGTGCTACCAAGGATTGGAAGAGGAGTGCAAGGAGGAGTGTCCACTTTGAGGGATCTTCGTATCGGAGCCGTGTCCTAAAGGATTTTATTGGGATTCCACTCCCAATAGGTAAAGCCCATCATCTAAATCGATTTTTTTTTGCATATAAATTAGTTTTGAATCTGTAGGATCCATCCTCATGCATGTGTCCCATTTAGAATCAAATTTGAGGCCATTTGGAGCTCTCTTGAGGATTTTAGATATGTGTCTTGTGTCCTACTTGATAGATCCCAAACTAGGACACCCCATGTATATGTATGTATGATAATAGTTTAAATAGATATTTAAATTCAGTTTCATAATGGTTAGAGAGTGGATTGATCTTTGTTAGGATGGTTAGAATGAGTTTCATTTGGATACCTATGTTTGTATGCAATTATCTTGCCCTATATGTGTTCTTTTGTCAAATCCGTCATAATTTTTATCCACATTTTTATTAACCAAAGCAACGTAGAAATGTCATAACTTTTAGCTTAGAACTCCGATTTATCTTCCATTTTTTTAGAAGAACCGTATCGAAGTTAGCTTTCCAAATATGTATTTTAATAAGCCATATTCTTTCTGTAAATTTTTGTGAAATTATTTGAGTGTCAGCTGTACGAAAGACAAACGTGTTTCGGTATTTTCGCAATTCCGGGAGCTTTCGGACACGAAAATGCGATCCGTTTAAAGTTTCGGAAAGCTAACACAAAGGGCTATGTCATACTTTAATCCTAGAATTTAGTAAAGATCCTAATTGGTACAATATTAGTTTTAAGTAGAAGAGTGACTATACGATATATATATTTTGTGTAACCTATGCGCCTATGTAGTATGGATATTAAATGAATGTAGAGTATGTAATGCATGATATGTTAGATGAATGAAATGATATATATATATATATATATATATATATATATATATATATATATGATATATATTCTCTTTACATTAATGTATATATATGGTTGAATGCAAACCTGTAGGAATGCAATTAATATAATGCATATAAGCAATGCATGAATGAAAGAATGATATACAATGTATGCTTGAAAGTATATAATGAATGCTAGATATGAATGCAAGATATATATGTAATGATAGATATGAATGCATAATATATAAATATTGTAATGCAATATATAATCATAATATGTATGGTAATATAGAGTATATAATGCAAGCATGAATGAATGGAGAAAATACATGTATATAGGTAATATAGAATGTAATATATGAATGCAAGCATGCAAGATAATATAATATATGAAAGGAATGAATGATAATATATAACATAATATGTAAGGTAATGCAAGGTATAAAATATATGATGTGTGCATGTTTGTATGTCTCTATGTTAATGTATAAATGATATGAATATACAATGTATGAATATGTATAAAACATATAGGTAATGCATAGATGCATGAATAAAATAAATGTTTGCAATATGTTAATATAAATACAAGTATCTAATATGCATGAATGTAAGTATAATATAATATAGGTATACATATATGTATCATGTAAATGTAATATACATGATATGTATGTATGCATGTATACAAGGTAAGTATGTATGTATGTATGTATTTCTATAAACTGAGTTAACCTATAACCTTTTACACATATGCATTCATACATCCTTTGACATCATGTATCCCATGTCACATACACCTACCTATCACAAAATTTTAGAATATTAACACATATCCTTTCACACACTTGCCAAACACACACATACTCACTTACTCTTTTACCTCTCTTTCTCTCTCTCTATATATATATGTATGTGCCTATATATATAGCTTTCCTATATATATCTATGTATTTGAATATGTAAATTTTGATGCATATATATATATATATATATATATATATATATATATATATATATATATATATATTATATATATATATATATATATATATATGTGTGGGATGTACATATAGGTAGCCTATATGTTATGAGTGTACTACAATATATTAGATATATATATTGTTATGTGTATATGTGTTTGTGGTTTGGCTTAGGCATGATATAGCCTATAGCCTGGAGTTCTTAGCCTATGGCGTGTCTGTTTGCCTAGTGAGAGTTTAGTTAGACTTGTTTAGCCTTGATTAGGCCTAAAATAGACTAGTTAGACAAGTATAGACTTGTTTGGTTTAGGTTTGATCTAGTTGACCTAGTTTGACTAGTTTAGTTGACTAGAGTTGACCAAAGGTTTACTATAGCCTAGATTGACCCCAAACTTCATGTAGATGCATTGTAGCAATCTATTTCCTTATTTTAGACTTGTTGTGACTTGTACTATTCTATAGGAGACAGACACCACTCATCGGACAATATATTCTCTTCGGACAGTATATTCTCTTCGGACATTCAGGATACCAGGCGTGTACATTCTCTGATCATTTCATATCCTGTTTAGAATTATTTTCTACATTAAATTACTTTACTTGTTACTGTCACGTTGGTCACACAGATTGGTACTATATGGATCCTTTCTTGAGATGTTATCCTTAGGGAGCATCGGGTACTACATGTTCTGTGCGTTTCACTTACATGACGTATCACTATGCTTCATTGGTTCTTTGATCACTTGTGACATAACTCTTATGATCACAGAGTCTCCTAGAATCCTTATCCCATTTACTGGGTATCCTAGAATCTCCTAGAATCCCTATTTATGGGACATCCATGTATCACCCTTCGGGGGCCTTTGCATGGAATCATAACATAACCTGGTTGGATCCTTGTGTATTGATTGGGGGTACGGGGGAAGTAGAAGTAGACATGTGAATAATACCTAAGTAGTATCTCATCAGAATCTTTCCATAGTGTCTCATCAGAATCTTCTATGCCATTTACATGTCTATATTGTACTCTGACTCACTAGACACTGTTAGTTCTCTATTATATAGTAGATATTTCTATTACAGCTCTCTCTGTTTACATACTGTATTTCTTTCAGTACATGTATCTTACTTTACTGCATGATTATATTTTCTAACCTGCCATAAACTGTTGAGATGTATTGTGCTCGATCCTGTCCTGACTGGACCTGTTGATAAATTTTACAGATAGCCTGGAGGTTGCCTGCTAGCCTAGAGGAGACACAGTATAGGTTGTATAGGTAGCTAGGGTTTTGCTCAGTTTATTTTCAGTTGTCTTGAGTTATATTTATGGATTTTTGTATTTGAGCTTTGAGATGTATTTCTGGGTTTGTGTATTTTAGACACTTAGACTTCTATCTGCTGTATCTCTTTTGGATTTAATATTTTATCTATCTTCCATTATGCTCTATCTTAAATGTGATTGAGTTTACATTCTGCTATGTCATCCCCATTCGGGGAGTATAAACCGCTTAGCCTTATACTGTTAGATGCATGTGACCTAGGATAGCGTTCTACCGCCGACACTGCGGCGTAGGCTGGGCGTTGTTACGTTCTCGTGCCCTTACTCTAGGGTGCGGGTCGTGACACGTTTTTAGTGGTGGCCCATGCAGGTCGAGTTTATGTAGTGGTATTCGAACTAGAGTATCACTACAGCCTGCAGTAGGATTAGGATATATTTTTGAAGGTACTCAATCACAGTTAGGCCTCCTTAAGAGATTCCTGGGACGACCCTTGAGAATCTTATTTTAATTTTGATTTAAAATCTATTTTTCCCCTGATTTGATTTACCTTTACTTCCTGTTATTGAACTTAATTTTGATAGATTATTATTAAATTTTGAATCTTGATGTTAGTGGTTGAATTTGAGTCTGTATTTATATAATTTTGATGGATTATTGTTGAATTTTGATGTTAGTGGTTGAATTTGAGTCTATATTTTTATGATTTTTGATAGATTATTGTTGAATTTTGAATCTTGATGTTAGTTGTTGAATTTGAGTTTGTATTTATATGTATATGTACATTTTTTTTGGAATTAAGGTATAACCTGATAACATACTTGATAAGGACAGTAAGAAAGGTAAAAGCCTACTTTATTATGGAATTTAGAATTTATTGCAGTCATATTTGCTAGCATGACAAGGACGTAGAGCCTGATATTGCTATAATTATCTTAGTTATGAAATCTAGATTTTCTTGCAAGCCATACCGGGTGGCGTGGTAAGAATTCTAGATAACATGATTATAAGGTGTATGCCTTATTATGGACTCTATCATTTATTGCAGCTATGCTTATTGGCGTGGCAGAATTCTGACAACATAATTTCAGGAAGACGCATATGATTATCAGATTGTACCTTAAATATTTTTGAACATGTTTTCTCTACTTTTGTTTCAGTCCTTCAAAAAAAAGAGAGAATTGTTATTTGTTTGTTTTGTTTTGTTTCTCATTATTTAACTTAGGATTAGCTTTAGCTGTTTTTATAAACTTTGTGTAACTTCTTGCTATAAGTTTCTTCTTAATACAATGAATCGATGATTTTACTAGACCTTATCTTGGATTTGATAGTTTAGCTCTGGGTTTCAAAATGGTTTCTTCTTTTAAACGGATAAGCAGAACAGATTTTATCGTTATTTCCTTCTTGCTACTATCCTTGTATTAAATAATAATAATAAAACTGTCTTGATTTTACCAATCACCTACTTGCAATCTTGGTAGGAATGTAAATGTTAGTCTTAACGTAGAATTAATTTTTTTTATTGGGACATGAGAATATATGAATATATATATAGTGGACACTTGCCTGACACGTATGCATGCTACACTTTGAATTCCAACCTATCTAAATACATATTAATATGTTATTGATGTTTAAATTGTCAAAACCCTAATATTTCTGGCTCTCTGCTTTTTCCAGTTTAAATTCGTAATTCAAATATAAATTTCATGTTAGTAGTTTTGTTTATATCACTGCACATGTATGTTATATATAGGGTTTCAACTCTTAAGGGAATTGGTTGAGTTTTGTGTTTGAATTTGACAAATCTAAGACTGTGTGCATAATAACCCTTAATACTGGATTCCAAATGTTTAGTTCTACTTGCTATTTTTTTTTAAATGTAATATTTAGAGCTGTGTACATTGTTGTATGTAGGGATATGATGTTAGGTTTACACTCTTACATGTTAGGTCGTGATAAACATTGGGTTAGTTGATGTTAAATTTCTCCAAATCCTAAAACTGAATACATGTTAACATTTCACATTTATTTCCAATGTTTAGTTCAATTTCAGATTTAATATGTAATATTGAACTGTATGCATAGCTAAATGTATGGATAGTATGTTAGGATTTCTTCTCTATCATGTTAGGATGTATTGGAAGCATTGAGTTAGTTGTGATGTTTCAAATTCCTAAAAATCTGAAACTGCATTATGTTAATATTACATTAGTTTAAATGTTAGCTTATTTCCAGATTTTGTATGTAAATGCTGAACTAAAACTGGGTTTAACCTTTCAATACTAAAGCTATAACCCTGTACAAGGACACACACACCCTAACTTAGTATACACTGCCATGTAAACCTAACCCTTCCTCTCTATGTTATGTTCATATATCTATATAGATATATATATAGTTTATGCATACATGTTATAATGTATATAGATACATAATTAAATTTCTACCTCTCTATACATATAGATATATGTATATATATGGTTAGCCATGCATGTTATGAGTAAATGGGTTGTGCATTGTAGATTGTTTAACCAATATGCCATGAGTAGTGTAACTTGATAGCTATTGTTTTGAAATCCAAATCATCCTATACACTTTCATGTATATTTCACACACACACACACACACACATGCCTACTATCTAACCATATGAACATGTCCACATACATCCATACACACACTAACCACATAACCTTTACATAATGCTAGATTTTCCCCTTCTAACACTCTCTCTCTCTCTATATATATATATATATTAAAATATATATATATATATATATATATATATATATATATATATATATATATATATATATATTGTGATTGGATTTTAATGCTCGACATTTGTGCTTTAAATTTTGATTTTGATTTTGATTATGCCTTAAAGCCTTGATGATTTGTTATTTCTGTATCTTTTTCAGTTTAACACCCCTGATTGCTTGTAAGTTTTGATACCCTATGATTGTTTTAGTCTAGTGTAACTAGTATACCTAGATGGGACTTTCACTACCACCGTATGCCATGACCCTGTATGTCGTCCTTTTAAATCGTATGATTTGTTTAAGTTCTGAGACTTTGATTGTGGGAGATTTGACCTAGAAGGAGTATGAACATTTTAATTTCGAGAACGAAATTTTTCTAAGTAGGGCAGGATTGTAACACCCACTTTTCTAAATGAGGATAATTTTGAACTTTTATAATTTTGATTAATCGATAATAAGATTTAACTCATGTTGTCATTTTTGGTAATTTTTTTAATCAATTTAAAACTATTTAAAATATTGAATTATGATTCTGATGGTTAACTAGTTAATCCCTAGTTTTGCTAAGCTTAGAGACTAACCATGGGGACCTAACCATGTGATTAGAATGACTATTTACAACTTTTTAGGCTAAGGGTATTTTGGTCATTTTGTGACTTTTGAATTATTTAGGAATTTTGATTAATTGGTAAATTTTAGATTATTTTAATAATATTTAAATTGATATATTATGATTTTGGATCATTTTTATATTTTAATATTTTGGGAAAATTTTATATTTTAATATTGTTTTTATTGGATTTGTTTCGTCGGGTTTGAGTTTCGTCTCGTTCCGACTTGTATTGTGACCCGGGTAGCCTTGAACTCTAGATAGGACCCAATATTAAGTTAAGCATGGCTCACAAGACCCAACATTAAGTTAGTTAATTAAACTAATTTTTATCATGTTAGAATGGTTAAGTTAGAGACTCAAAACTAGATCATTTTGACCCCAAACTTGAACCTAGTCTAGACTTAACCATATGAGACTAGAGAGGGGCAATTAGGACATTTCCCATTAGCCCTAATGGACTCTTTATGGCAGCCACCTTTAGGAGAGAATGATTCATTTCATTCATTACAATCTTGCCTCTTTTATTTTCCTTTTGTTCTTCCCCAATTTTAGAGAGCATTCCCATTGATTTGATCTCCAAATCAAATCATTCCTTCACCAAACCTTCCCTCAATCATTTCCCATTCTCCAAGGGAAGGGTGCTACCAAGGATTGGAAGAGGAGTGTAAGGAGGAGTGTCCACTTTGAGGGATCTTCGTATTGGAGCCGTGTCCTAAAGGATTTTATTGGGATTCCACTCCCAATTGGTAAAACCCATCCTCTAAATCGATTTTCTTTGCATATAAATTAGTTTTGAATCCGTAGGATCCATCCTCATGCATGTGTTCCATTTAGATTCAAATTTGAGACCATTTGGAGCTCTCTTAAGGATTTTAGATATGTGTCTTGTGTCCTACTTGATAGATCCCAAATTAGGACACCCCATGTGTATGTATGTATGATAATAGTTTAAATAGATATTTAAATTCAGTTTTATAATGGTTAGAGAGTAGATTGATCTTTGTTAGGATAGTTAGAATGAGTTTTATTTGGATACCTATGTTGGTATGCAATTATCTTGGCCTATATGTGTTCTTTTGTCAAATCCGTCATAATTTTCATCCACGTTTTTATTAACCAAAGCAACTTAGAAATGTCATAACTTTTAGCTTAGAACTCCGATTTATCTTTCATTTTTTAAAAGAACCGTATCGAAGTAGCTTTCCAAATATATATTTTTAATAAGCCAAATTCTTTCTATAACTTTCTGTAAAATTATTTAAGTGTCAGCTATACGAAAGACAAACGTGTTTCGATATTTTCGCGATTCCGGGAGCTTCCGGACACAAAAATACAATCCGTTTAAAGTTTCGAAAAGCTAACACAAAGGGCTACAACATACTTTAATCTTAGAATTTAGTGAATGTCCAATTGGTACAGTATTGGTTTTAAGTAGAAGAGTGACTATACAATATATGCATTTTGTGTAACCTATGAGCCTATGTAGTATGGATATTAAATGAATATAGAGTATGTAATGCATGATATGTTAGATGAATGAAATGATATATATATATATATATATATATATATATATATATATATATATATATATATATATATATATATGATATATATTCTTTTTACATTAATGTATATATATGGTTGAATGCAAGCATGTAGGAATGCAATTAATATAATGCATATAAGCAATGCATCAATAAAAGAATGATATACAATGTATGCATGAAAGTATATAATGAATGCTAGATATGAATGCGAAATATATATGTAATGATAGATATGAATGCATAATGTATAAATATTGTAATGCAATATATAATGATAACATGTATGGTAATGTAGAGTATATGATGCAAGCATGAATGAATGGAGGAAATACATGTATATAGGTAATATAGAATGTAATATATGAATGCAAGCATGCAAGATAATGTAATATATGAAAGAATGAATGATAATATATAACATGATATGTAAGGTAATGCAAGGTATAAAATATATAATGTGTGCATGTTTGTATGTCTCTATGTTAATGTATGAAATGATATGAATATACAATGTATGCATATGTATAAAACATGTAGGTAATGCATTGATGCATGAATGAAATGAATGTTTGCAATATATTAATATAAATACAAGTATCTAATATGCATGAATGTAAGTATAATATAATACAAGTATACATGTATGTATCATGTAAATGTAATATACATGATATGTATGTATGCATGTATACAAGGTAAGTATGTATGTATGTATGTATTTCTATAAACTGAGTTAACCTATAACCTTTTACACACATGCATTCATACACCCTTTGACATCATGTATCCCATATCACATACACCTACTTATCACTAAATTTTAGAACATTAACACATATCCTTTCACACACATGCCAAACACACACATACTCACTTACTCTTTTACCTCTCTTTCTCTCTATATATATGTATGTGCCTATATATATAGCTTTCCTATATATATCTATGTGTATGAATATGTGAATTTTGATGCATATATATATATATATATATATATATATATATATACAGCCTATATATATATTCACTTACTCTTTGCTATGTATATATATATCTAATATATATATATATATATATATTTTTTTTTTTAATATATATATATATATATATATATATATATATATACATAGAAAAGAGTAAGTGAATATATATATAGGCTGCCTATATATATATATATATATATATATATATATATATATATATATATATATATATATATATATATGGGATGTACATATAGGTAGCCTATATGTTATGAGTGTACTACAATATATTAGATATATATATTGTTATGTGTATGTGTTTGTGGTTTGGCTTAGGCATGATATAGCCTATAGTCTAGGGTTCTTAGTCTATGGTGTGTCTGTTTGCCTAGTGAGAGTTTAGTTAGACTTGTTTAGTCTTGATTAGGCCTAGAATAGACTAGTTAGACTAGTATAGACTTGTTTGGTTTAGGTTTGACCTAGTTGACCTAATTTGACTAGTCTAGTTGACTAAGGTTGACCAAAGGTTGACTTTAGCCTAGATTGACCCCAAACTTCATGCAGATGCATTGTAGCAGTCTATTTTCTTATTTTAGACTTGTTGTGACTTGTACTGTTCTATAGGAGACAGACACCACTCCTCGACAGTATATTCTCTTCAGACATTCAGGATACCAGGCGAGTACATTCTCTGATCATTTCATATCCTGCTTAGAATTATTTCCTGCATTAAATTACTTTGCTTGTTACTGTCACGTTGGTCACACGGATTGGTACTATATGGATCCCTTCTTGAGATGTTATCCTTAGGGAGCATCAGATACTACATGTTCTGTGCGTTTCACTTACATGACGTATCACTATGCTTCATTGGTTCTTTGATCACTTGTGACATATACTCTTATGATCACAGAGTCTCCTAGAATCCTTATCCCATTTACTGGGTATCCTAGAATCTTCTAGAATTCCTTATTTATGGGACATCCATGTATCACCCTTCGGGGGCCTTTGCATGGAATCATAACATAACCTGGTTGGATCCTTGTGTATTGATTGGGAGTACGGGGGAGTAGAAGTAGACATGTGAATAATACCCAAGTAGTATCTCATCAGAATCTTTCTATAATGTCTCATCAGAATCTCCTATTCCATTTACATGTCTATATTGTACTCTGACTCACTAGCCACTGTTAGTTCTCTATTGTATAGTAGATATTTCTATTACAGCTCTCTCTCTGTTTACATACTGTATTTCTTTCAGTACATGTATCTTACTTTACTGCATAATTATATTTTCTAACCTGCTATGAACTGTTGAGGTGTATTGTGCTCGGTCCTGTCCTGACTGGACCTGTTGATAAATTTTATAGATAGCCTGGAGGTTGCCTGCTAGCCTAGATGAGACACAGTAGAGGTTGTATAGGTAGCTAGGGTTTTGCTCAGTTTATTTCAGTTGTCTTGAGTTGTATTTATAGATTTCTGTATTTGAGCTTTGAGATATATTTCTGGGTGTGTGTATTTTAGACACTTAGACTTCTATCTGCTGTATCTCTTTTGGATTTAATGTTTTATCTATCTTCCATTATGCTCTACCTTAGATGTGGTTGAGTTTACATTCTGCTATGCCACCCCCATTCGGGGAGTATAAACTGCTTAGCCTTATACTTAGATGCATGAGACCTAGGACAGCGTTCTACCGCCGACA
>JANAVB010012598.1:5246705-5334205 GCA_029216955.1 Iris pallida | reverse complement strand
CCAATGTAAAATTCCTAGATCTAGATCTCCCAAGCTTCAAGGCTCCAAATCCTTCCAATCCCTTCTTATCTAGCAAATAGAGGCTTCTCCTCTCCAAGGGGAAGAGAATAAAACAAATTTGGCTCAATTTGGAGGAAATTTGGGTGTTGGAGCAATTTGGGAAAAAAGCTCCTAAATTAGGGCTTAAACTGAAAATAGAAAGAGGAAGAAGATGAAGTGGGGCTTTAATAGGAAGGTGGACTTCCATATGGTGTTAAATTTAGGGTTTGGTTAATTAGGAATGGTCTACTACACCCCTCTCTTTAGTTATGACAAGTTAGGGATTGAACCTCCCACTACCAAAATTTTTCGATTTAGCGACGGCCAGATCCGTCGCCCGTCCGACGGGAATTTGTATTAGCGACCGATCACTGACGGGTCTTGGCCAAAATAATCCGTCGGCAATCAGCTCGTCGCTAATAAAGGTCTGTCGCTACGTAGTCGTCAAGCGACAGAATAGCGACGGCTGTTCGACTTCACAATACGAAGCATGAGCGACTACTTTTCGACGGACTTTCGTCCATTACAAGTATTAAATACTGAACTGTGTAGAAAATAGCGACGTAATGGTCCGTCGGTAAACCGTCGTAATATCGTATCAGAGTGTATCATTCCGTCGCTATTCCGTCGATCGCCGTCGATAACAAGGGATGGCTTAGCGACGGCTAACGGACGGATTATCCGTCGACCATGTTCTGGAATTGCTTAGCATTTCCAGAACCAAGGCGACGGATAAGCCGTCGCTACTCCGTCGATCACCGTCACTAACAAAGGACGGACTAGCGACGGACTATGGACGGATTATCCGTCGACCATGTTCTGGAAATGCTTGCTACTTCCAGAACACACGGCTTAAAAAATTATGTCAAAACACAGGAGGATTATGTCAAAACACACGACTTAAAAAATTATGACATGTTAGTCTTTCGACACCGCTGTAACATGATATTCACATTAAGGGTCTTTGACAAGGTGACATGTTGTGAAAAGATATATCCTTATAGTTCTCCTACTGTTGTTGAAGAAAACATCTGTACTTCCTCCGGGTCATACCGCCGGCTGTGCTGCTTCCCCCTCCTTTTCCTGCCCACTTCTTCTCCTACGACTCTACACTTGAGGTGGATATCATATGTGGCTGAGAGAGTTAAATAAGAAGAAGGGAAGTAGGAAGGAGCAGATGGGTCCAGAGCCATGGTGGAGGAGAGGAGAAGGAAGATGCTTGATCAGAACGGATGGCTCAGAACACAATCCAAAATTCATTCTAGCATACATTAGTGTGAATCATCTATGTTCTGTACATATGGTGTAGTATATGTTCTTATCGTATCTAGTATCTAAAGGCTATAACAGAATCAAGATGAACTCACATAATGTAATACTAAAACATCATCTACTACTATATAAGATATAGTGATAGGTTGTTGTATCATCATTGCCGAGAGATGAGGGTCAGAGGATAGTCAACTTTATCTACGGCTACATAGTTTCTGCCTCGCCAGTCGAATGGCTGCATGGACTATGTCTTGATCACCATGTCATACCGTAGATTAATGCAAATGGAGATGGAGCCAAAATACAGAAACCAAAATACAAAATACAGAATCAAATCCCTGGGTTCGCCGAAAATACAAAACACAGTTCTAATTCATATGTATTTTAAGTGTGAGAACGGATGGCTCAGAACACAACCCAACCGGAGAGGATACTCTATGAGATCCATCTGAGTAGGACGTATACTCTGAGAGATCACCTTCACAAGAATGATATCAGTAGTGGGATTGAGTGTTGGAGGAGATATTATCAGAGTATACGTCCTACTCAGATGGGTCTCTCACCGTTACTATTTTTTCTGACAGCATGGTGGATGTGCTCCATCAACAGATTCTTGCTCCGAGCCAAAACTTTGCCCCGGAGCTCAAGTGGACATCCTTCGTGTAGAGCTCGAGTGAGAGGTTCCTGACAGCATGGTGGTCTCCTTTGTTAAAGTATCCGTGCTCGTCCCACAACCAATGTGGGATGAGCACGGATACTTTGACAAAGGAGACCACCATGCTGTCAGGAACCTCTCACTCGAGCTCTACACGAAGGATGTCCACTTCAGCTCCGGGGCAAAGTTTTGGCTCGGAGCAAGAATCTATTGACGGAGCACATCCACCATACTGTCAGAAAAAATAGTAACGATGAGAGACCCATCTGAGTAGGACATATACTCTGATAATATCTCCTCCAACACTCAATCCCACTACTGATATCATTCTTATAAAGGTGATCTCTCAGAGTATACGTCCTACTCAGATGGATCTCTCAGAGTATTCTCTCTGGTTGGTTGTCGTATCATCATTGCCGAGGGATGAGGGTCGTAGGACAGTCAACTTCATCTACGGATACATAGTTTTTGCCTCGCCAGTCGAATGGCTACATGGACTATGTCCTGATCACCATGTCGTAGTCCAATACAATCCAGAGATTAACACAGTACTAATTCATATATGTAGTCCAATACAAATAGTCTAATATAAAAACAACCCAATACAAATAGTTCAATACAAATAAGTACTAATAGCTAATGAGAACCACGCAGCTCACGCAAACGCTCAGTGATACGATCACGCAACCACCTCAAAAAAGTGGGATCGACGGCGTTTGGATGGATGTAGTCCCTTGCAAGTGCTGCATGAATAGAACTCCCGGTCTCACTAGCTACCGGTGCTGGATGAATAGAACTCCCGGTCTCACTAGCTACCGGTGCCACTTCCTCCTTAACTGTAGGAGGAGCCACCTCAGCATTTACTGTTTCCCTCAAACGACGTGCCGCTCCTCGGGTCATGAGTGCCATCTGGTAAGATCGATATTCACAAATAATATAACTGTAACATAAGCAAGCTAACTAAAGGAACCATCATGTAATTTGAGTATATTTTCAAAAGCAGATAAAGTACAGAAAATTCAATTTTTTGCCAAGTGTGAGAACGGATGGCTCAGAACACAACCCAAGATTCATTCTAGCATACATTAGCGTGAATCATCTATGTTCTGTACATATGGTGTAGTATATGTTATTATCGTATCTAGTATCTGAAGAATGTAACAGAATCAAGATGAAATCACATAATGTAATACTAAGACATCATCTACTACTATATAAGATATAGTGATAGGTTGTCGTATCATCATTGCCAAGGGATGAGGGTCGAAAGACAGTCAACTTTATCTACAGCTACATAGTTTCTGCCTCGCCAGTCAAATGGCTGCCGGGACTATGTCCTGATCACCATGTCGTACTGTAGATTAATGCAAATGGAGCTGGAATTGGAGCTAAAATAAGTACTACTTCACTATATCGTACCATTTTTCTCTCTCTTTCCTCCCCCCTCCGGCGCTCTCACTCTCTCCGGCGCTCTCACACTACTAATTCCTATGTGTTTTAAGTGTAAAAACGGATGGCTCAGAACACAATCCAAAATTCATTCTAGCATACATTAGTGTGAATCATCTATATTCTGTATACATATGGTGTAGTATATGTTCTTATCGTATCTAGTATCTGAAGGATATAACAGAATCAAGATAAACTCACATAATGTAACACTAAGACATCATCTACTACTATATAAGATATAGTGATAGGTTGTCGTATCATCATTGCCGAGGAATGAGGGTCGGAGGACAGTCAACTTTATCTACGGCTATATAGTTTCTGTCTCGCCAGTCGAATGGCTACAGGGACTATGTCCTGATCACCATGTCGTACCGTAGATTAATGCAAATGGAGCTGGAAATATCCATCGCTAACCTGTCACTAGTCCGTCGCTAACTGAGATTGTCACATACACATATCTATATCACAGTTAGATGTATAGATATATACATCTATATAGAAGCACACAACAGATACACCATAAGACCATGAACATATACACCATGAACCTAAACCCTATATTCACATTTACTAATCCAAACACCACCAAACTAATGGATAACACCCAATATAGATAACACATTATTTAGCCAATATATAAACTCAGATGAATTTGAGAAGCAAAGTCCCCCGCCGCCTCCGACCAAATCCTGCCGCCCCAAGCCCGCCGCCCAGCCCCCGACCAAAGCCCGCCGCCCAGCCCCCGACGCCCCCGCCCTAAGCCCGTCGCCCAGCCCCCGACGCCCCCGCCCCAAGCCCGTCGCCCAGTCCCCGACGCCCCCGTACCAAGCCAGCCGCCCAGCCCCCGATGCCCCCGCCCTAAGCCCGCCGCCCAGCCCACGACGCCCCCGCCCCAAGCCCGTCGCCCCGCCCCCGATCAAAGCCCGCCGCCCCAAGCCTGCCGCCCAGCCCCCGACGCCCCCGCCCCAAGCCAGCCGCCCAGCCCCTGACGCCCCCGCCCCAAGCCTGCCGCCCCCGCCCCAAGCCTGCCGCTCCCGCCCCAAGCGAGCCGTCTAGTCCCCGACGCACCCACCCTAAGCCTGCCGTCCAGCTTTCGATCGACGCCCCCGTCCCAAGCCCGCCGCCCCTGCTGCCCCTACGATACCGCAAGAGAGAGATCGAGAGAGAGAGAGATCGAGAGAGAGAAATAGGGGATTAGCTTCGGAGAGAGAGAGTAGAGGACGCCGACGCCGACACCGACGCCGATCACCGAAGCCGCGGGTGAGAAAAAAAGAGAGATAGGGAGCAGAGAGAGTGAATTTGGAAGGAATGTAAAAAGTTCCCCCTGCCGTTTCATTTTAAGTCTGGAACATATATTTAGCGACGGACTAGCGACCAACTGTAATCCGTCGCCCGTTAGTCGCTATATTTGATACTTGCCGACTGAATATCTATCGCTACGTAGTCAAAGAATTGTCCCGCCAATTCTCAACACAATTTTCGCCAAGTATTCGACTGAATAGCGACAACTGATTATCCGTCGCGATATCTCCGACGCCCTAGCGACGGATGTGCGACCTTTCCTTCTCCTAAAATTAAAATAAAAAATGTAACGGCCTGTCGTCGGTAATCTGTCGGCTAGCTGCCACCAAGCCGTCGCGAACGCCGACGGAAAATTTTCGTCGCTAATATTCGGTCGCTAATTTACTGTATTTTGGTAGTGTCCCTTTCTAATTAGGTGTTTAGTCAAATTTTCTAACTAAATCTTCTAATCTGGCCAGAGACTAACTAAAGGTCATTTAGGCTAGTCCTAATCATCTAGTTGGATAGTCATGATTAGTTAGTTTAGGTCCTCTAGGATCACTAAACACTATTCTAGTCAAAGGCTAACCATTAGTCATATTCAATAATAACACATATGCACTATTAATTATTTAGATAATTTAATCAAAATATAAATTCTAGTTTTGAAAACTAATTTGTCACTCAAGATATAATATAAAATCACACTAATAATAATAATTAGGAAAAATTAAAAAAATACTCCTATTCCGGAAAAGTGGTGTTTACAAAGTGGGAGCACATAACGATTGATTTTGTGACCAGTTTACCTAGATCCCCGACTTGTCAGAACACAGTTTGGGTGATAGTGGATCGGCTCACGAAGGTTGCACATTTTCTTCCTTTTAGAGTGGAACAGTCTATAGAGCAGTTGGCAGAAATGTATATGAAGTAGATAGTGAGGTAGCATGGTGTTCCAGTCAGCATAGTATCAGATCGAGACATACGGTTCACCTCACACTTTTGGCAGAGCTTGCATCAAAGTTCGGGTACCAAGTTGAGTTTTTGTACAGCTTATCATTCGCAGACAGACGAGCAGTCAGAAAGAACCATTCAGACATGGAAAGATATGTTGCGAGCTTGTGTTGGCCCAATGATTGTATCATGTTTTTGAATATGGTTAATATGTTAAGTTTAGCATTTCATTATCACTAATCTTCATACTATCACTATAGCATTTCTACTTATACTTATATCTTTGGTGATATATGCCCATTGGTTTACATCTTAGTGATATGAGCTTATCTATCTTAAATTTAATTGGGTTGCCAAAATCAAAACTATGTTTTTTGATTGTGGTCATTCAATTAAGTTTAATCATTCTGATATCACTAACATTTATGCCATCACCTTAGCACTTATACTTAAACTTTGCATAGTCCTAATGTGCTTTAATTTATCATACTTGCTACTATGGATATTGCTTTGTTCGTCTAACATGTACATGCAGAAAAGTAATAAGCAAGATCAACGTGGACATATGCAATGAAGAAATCATGGTGGGCCAAAGACGACGGATCCCTCAAGATTTCTCTGAACCACCCGACGACATCTCTGGAGCCACGCACCGGGGGTTCCGCGGACGGGGGTCGAGGGGGCAGCGCCCCTCGTCGGGGGTTCGGGGGCGAAGCCCCCGAAAGGTATTCAGTTTTCGCAAACTGGATATCTTTGGACAGCTGCCGCCAAGGGAAAAAGCCAGCACCTATCAAAGGAAGAAGCTAAGCCATGCCATCATTATTTCAAGACTCTGAAGAAGCCTGCACCTGCTACAGTATATCTGAAGTCTGTAATGAGTCTTAGGAACCATTGTAAACACAAGAAATGGATGGCAAAATCGAAAGCTAGGGTAGATAATAACCCAGGACAATCTTCGGAATCCTGGCGGATAATCCGGCGGATCTCCGCGAAAATCCGGCGGAAGATCCGAATGGTCTCACAGAATACCTTCTGTGAGTGTTCGGATTATCCGGCAGAAAACCGCAGAATTCCGGCGGATTTTCCGCTATATGACCGTTTGCATTCCAACGGTCGGATTTTACGAACGATTGATCCCAACGGCTCTTTTTATAGCCGTTGGACTATTCAGGCGGATGATCCGGCGGATTTCCGCGGAAATCCGGCGGATGATCCGTCAGCCTGAGAAAGTTGCATTATTGCACTTTCCTTTGCTTTGGTTATAAATAGCCTTGAACCCCCTTCATTCAAGGTTGATGCTTTGAGCCTAAAAATTCCTAAACCACCAAAGCTTATCCACATATAACTCTACAAAGCTTTCATTTGCCATCCATAAATTGTGTTAGAGTTATTGAGTTGAAAAGTAAGATCTTCATCCTATTGTAAGGAGATCAAAACCTATTATGAAAGGTTGAAGTTGGGGAGTCTTCGTATCCAAACTCTCGGTTAAAGTTGGAGAGTCTTCGTATCCAAACTCTCGGTTGAAGTTGGCGAGTTCTTCGGATCCAAACTCGTGTTGAAGTTGGCGAGTTCTTCGGATCCAAACTCGTGTGTAACTATTTACTCAAATAGTAGATTAAAGCCGGAGAGAGTTCCGGGACTGGACTGCCTCTTAGGAGGATACCAGGATACATCGGGTGTCGGTATTGTGTTTGCTTCTTCTTTTGTACTTATATTTTTAAATTGCCAATTAGCTTGTGCTAAGTGCTTGATTAGTTAGCTTGACCCTATTCACCCCCCTTCTAGGGTTCCTACAGCTTGTACCTTAGACTTCGGTGGATCTTGGGAAGATCATGTCTATTTAGTAGAGTTCTCTTATAATAACAGTTATCAGGCAAGTATTCAGATGTCTCTGTTTGAGGCATTATACAGAAGGAAGAGCATATCTCCTCTAGCATGGGACGACGTGGGAGAACGAAAATTATTGGGACCAGAGATGATTACGCAGACAGTAGAAATAGTCCAGTTGATCAGAGAGTGACTTCGAGTTGTGTAGGACCGGCACCGTCATTGGGCAGATCAACATCGTAGACCTCTAGAGTTTGGTTTTGGCGACCAAGTGTTTCTGCAGATTTTGCCTACACGAGGTGTCATTAGATTTGGTTCCCGAGGATAGCTTAGTCCGAGGTACGTAGGTCTGTTTGATGTTCTTGCTCGGGTAGGCGATGTTGCTTAACATCTTGCCCTTCTGCCTTCGCTACGTGATGTACATGATGTGTTTCATGTATCTCAGTTGTGTAGGTATGTCCCAGATCAGAGTCATGTCCTCGATCATTCTAAGCTGGTCGTTAATACCGATCTGACTTATGAGGAACAACCCGTATCCATTTTGGATCGGCGAGAGAAGGTACTCAAGAACCGGACTATTAGTCTTGTCTGAGTCACTTGGGGTCATCACTCACGGGAGAGTCAACATGGGAGCACGAGGATGAGATTAGATCTCAGTATTCGCACTTGTTCGACTCAGAAGGTATGTTTATTCTTATGCCTTCGTAACCTGTTTTAATGCTTGAATTGCACCCTCTAGGGTGGATGATAGTTCTCTAAATGCCTGCTAGGATTGCATGTGTAATTAGTCCTGTAATTAGTGCCTTGCTTACCTTAATTTATCTATCTTGTCTTGGCTGAAATTCCGAGGACAAAATTTTTCTAAGGAGGGTACAGATGTCACTTCCTGATCCCAATATACGTATTTGTTGCATGTTTTCGTATATGGTACCTGGTATATGTATACGTACACCTGTGATCCTATATTTTATACCCAGTCTATGCATGGGACAGTATCTTATCGCAGAATAGTGTGCCACCCCTTGTCCTTGTTTGGTTGTAGGCATAGTTCACTACATCGAGGATAGGATTTCTGGACCATATTATAACTAGGGTTTTATTTATTTAATTAATTAATTAGTTGTAGCATGTAACAATTAAAATGTCATATTAGCTACATGGTTAGGGCATGATCGGATTAGGGTTTTTATGAGCCAACCCATCCACTATAAATATTCTCTTCCTCTCTCTCTCTCCTCATTAGCCCTCATTTATTTTCCTTAACAACTTTTTGTCACGACCCGCACCCTAGGGTAAGGGCACGAGAAGTGGGTACGTTCAGCCTACGCCGCAGTGTCGGCGGTAGAACGCTGTCCTAGATCACAATATCTACAATATAAGGTACCTGTAAGTATATACACTCCGAATAGAGGACAATACAGAAATACATTCTCAATCACAACTAAGTTAGAAATACGATGAGATAGATAGATAAGAAATGAATCCATAAGATACAAATAGATAGAGAGTCTAAGTGTCTAAGATATCACAATAATCCAGAAACATCCAAAGCTCAAATACAATAATCCAGAGAAATAAATACAACTGAAAGACTACTCTAAACTAAAGGTGTGTCATCCACTGCTAATGGATCTTGCTGGAGATCCAAGTCCCAGAAATCCTCTAGGGTAGTCCCATAGTATGTGGTACAGAGCGCCTCATCCTCATCCTCTATAATATTTTCAACAGGTCCAGTCAGGACAGGAGCGAGCACAATACATCACACACAAATCATAATAGGTTAGGAAATATAAATATGCTACAAAGTGAGATACATGAAACTGAAAGAACGATATGGTATAAAAGAGAGAACTGTAAGTAAATAGCTACTATAAATAGAGAACTATCAGTGACTAGTGAATCAGAGTACAAGATAAACATGTGAACAGCTGGAGGTGATTTATGGCTATACTAAAGAGTTGATTCATGACTACACTACTTTTGAATATTCACATATTTAGTTCTACTCCCCTATTTCCCCAATCAATACATAAGGATCCAGTCAAGTTATGTTAAGATTCATGACTACGCTACTGGCTCATAATGAGTGATTCATGAATAGATTCGTGAAGGCTCTGTGATTCATGAGAGTACATGAATCACAAGCAGATTCATGATAGATTTATGATAATAGAAGCATGAGATACATGATGTAAGTAAAACACATAAGACATGAGTATCCGATGCTCTCGAGAGGGATAACATCTCATGAAGGGATCCATATAGTACCAATCTGTGTTACCAACGTGACAACATTCAAGTAAAGTAATCTAAAGTAAGAATATAATCCTAAGCAAGATATGAAATGATCAGAGAATGTACTCGCCTGATATCCTGAATATCTAAAATAAAATACTGTCTGAGGAGTGGTGTCTGGCTTCTATAGAACAGTACAAGTCACAACATGTCCAAAATAGTAAAATAGACTGCTACAATGCATTCTACATGATGTTTGGGTCAATCTACGCTAAAGTCAACCTTTGGTCAACTCTAGTCAACTACACTAGTCAAACTAGGTCAACTAGGTCAAACCTAACCCAAACAAGTCTCACTAAGCCTAGCCATGTCTATCCTAGCATTCACACATCCACAATGTTATACAAGTCTATCAACGCAATCTCATGTGTATTCATGCCAATATACAAAGGCTATATCATAGGAACCTACATAGGCTATATCCCATAGGGCTATATGGCATATACAGTTTATATCACACATATTTAATTACCACATCCACATATAGACTAATCATATAGGCAATATACATATACATATTACATATTTATCTAACAATTAGAGATATTATATATATATATATATATATATATATATATATATATATATATATATATATATATATATATACATATAGGGAGACGGGGAGATCTCGTAGGAGCTGCCGCCTCTGAGAAACCCTAGCATCATCTTCTCTACCAACGTCGGCGTGGCCTTTGGCCGGGCCGGGGTTCCCCCTAAGCCACCAAAACCACTTGGTTGGTGGCTTTCCCTGTGTTTGACTCTTCTAGGGTTATGGCGGCTAAGTCATTCGCGGACGCAGTGAAGGGATCAACCCAGACGATTCCTGTCATTGCGCCGCGTACGATTGCTTCTTTTAAAGGCTCCCCTTCAATCTTCTTCACTGAGGAGGAAGAATCGCTTCTAGCTGATCCGTTCAAATATGCTTTGATTGGGAAATTCTCGTATACTAGGCCTCCGATCGATATGATCAGGAAGGCGTTATCTGGCTTTGAGTTCGTAGGCTCCATCTCGGCGGGGGTTATCGATGAAAAGCACATCCTCATCCGACCATCAAGTGAAATTGATTTCCTTAGGCTTCATTCTAAGGATCTGTGGTACATTGCTAGGGCTCCTATGAGGATCTGCAAATGGGATCCTGACTTCTCTCCTTCCCAGGAATCACCAAAGATACCATTGTGGGTTACATTGCCCAATCTTCCTCATCATCTCTATGCTAAGGATGCATTATTTGCCATTGCTACAGTATTAGGACTCCTCTCAAGATAGACAAGGCAACATCAGAGTAATCTCGGCCGAGCATGGCTCGTATATTCATGGAGATTGATGCATCTAAGCCACTACAACATCATATCCGCATCAACTTACCAAGTGGTGGTTTCTGGCAGTTAATAGAGTATGAATCTACTCCTCTTTATTGCTCTCACTGCTGCCATCAGGGTCATTTAATTGCCTCATTCAAAATTAAAAACAAAGAACGAGGGAAAGTGCCTCTCTAAAAGAAAACTCCTGCATCGACTAGTGCACAACCTACAGTGGCTAAAGTTATTCATATTGTCCAAAGAAAAGATGCGACACAGCCATCGAAGGATGTCAACTCAGCTCTGCAGCCACTCCACTCTCCTGCTATTACCCACCAGATATTAGAAAAGGATCTGGTTATTCAAGTTACTGTGCGAGAGACTGTTCCTGTTGATGGGACGGCGACCATTACTGAGCCAAGTAGTGGAGATGCCACAATATGATAGGACCTCTTGGTTTCTTCTCAACCAAATTCTTTTGACCAAGAAACTGAAGTACCACAATTGGATGATGACGTTCATGACGAGGAAGGTAGTGAGGAGGAGGGCGAACTTCGGAGCTGGGCCGATGAGGTTGAAGAAGAAGAGGCTGGAGCGAAGGAAGCAGCAGAGAAACCTAAGTCTAAGCGTAAGAAGAGACCACCGGAGCCTACTGATAGAGTCTTACGTTCGGTCTCTGCACACACAAAATTTGGTAAAACCCTACTCCCCAATAATATTTAACATCATGTGTTGGAATATTCGTGGGGTTGCAAATAAGATGACTCTTAAAAGACTTCAAAATATTTGTCGGGTGAACAAAGTTCAATTGTTGGCTATCTTGGAGCCAAAAGTCGATAAATCAAAGCTGCTACATTATCAGCTAAAGCTTGGTTTTGACAAGGGTTTCTTTAATGAGAAGGGCAATATTTGGGTTTTGGCTAAGTCAGGGTGCACCATTTCCCTATTGGACTCTTTTGATTAGGCAGTGTCCATTGCCTGTAAAAATGAATTCTTCTTGTCTGAAGTGATGTTTTTATTTATGCGTGGCCATAATAAGAAAGAGGGCCATCGGGACATATGGGATAGGCTACTCAACCTTCGGGCTTTATACACTTTTCCTTGGGCAGTAGGAGGTGATTTTAATGCTATATCAGGGACTGATGAGAAGGTTGGGGGTCGATTAACTTGCCAAATATCAATTCAGGAGTTCTTAAACTTTCAACTAGCTGCTGGCCTGACAGACCTCCCTATAATAGGGAGTAAATTCACTTGGTTTAAATCCAAATATGGAGAGAGGAGGGGTTCGAGACTGGAAAGAATGTTGGTTACTCAGGACTTGCTTGCTCTTGCCCCTTTGTCGAAGGAGGAGCATCTGAACATGGCTGAGTCCGATCATGCACCGTTACTAATCAAATTGGCGACCAAGCAGGTAGGTGGAAGTCGTCCATTTAGGTTTTTGATTTCTGGACGAAACAGGAGGGTTTTTTGCAGTTGGTGCCGGAGGCTTGGAACTCAACTAATCATACTAATAGTTTGGTTCGTGTATGTGTTCGACTGGCTGCTTGTCGAACAGCTCTATCGCAGTGGAGTCATAAAAAGTTTGGAGATATTTTCTAGGAAGTTAAAGCTGCGGAAGATCAAGTCCTTGCTGATGAGGTAGCATTTGAGGTAGATAGGATATGGGGAAAAAGAATGCAATTGGACAGGTCTATAGCAGTATTGAAGCAACGCCATACATATGTGGATTCCTATTGGAAACAGAAGGCGCGACTTCGATGGGATATTGAAGGTGATCGGAATACTAAGTATTTCCATGAGTGTGTTAATAGCAAACATCGTAAATTGTACATCCACCATATTATAGATGATGAAGGCAGCGACAAAACTGAATTGAAGGAGATTCAACATGTTGCAAACACTTATTATGAAGCAGAGTACAAAAGTATTCGAGTTGAAGAGGATGCTGCGCTATTGGAGGCCATTCTCCATCTCCTGTCTGAGGATGATAATGCAACCCTAACTGCTGAACCGACGAAAGAAGAAGTTCTATACACTATTAAAAGCATGGATACCAACAGTACGGGGGGACAAGATGGATTTACAGTTGCTTTCTTTGTGGTGTGCTAGCCGATTATTGCAGATGACATTGTTGAAGCTATCTCATTATTCATGGCAGGCTTTGAACTGGCAAAGGCTATCACGAGCACAGCTTTGGTTTTGATCCCTAAGCACAATAATCCCAGGTACATGACTGAATTTTGCCCGATCAGTTTATGTATTGTGTTTAATAAAATTATTTCTAAGTTGTTGGCTCTACGACTTGCACCAATACTTCCTAGAATTATCTCTCCCGAACAAAGTGGTTTTGTTAGGGGTAGAGAGATTGTCCACAACATATTATTAGCTCAAGAAATATTGAGCCTGATGAACACCAATAGTAGAGGGGGTAATATTGCCATCAAGCTAGACATGGATAAGGCGTATGATCGATTAGACTGGACATTTTTGATGCAAGTCATGCGGAGATTCGAGTTTTCTGAAAGTTGGATTAGTATGGTATTTCACCTTATTAACAATGTTTGGTACTCCACAATTATAAATGGCATTTTTTCAGGTTTCTTCAAAGCTTTCAGAGGAGTTCGGCAAGGTGATCCCCTATCACCAGCTTTATTCATTATTGCTGCTGAAGTTTTGTCAGAAACTTAAATAAGACTCTGGAGAATGCATCATTCAAGCATTATTATGCACCGAGTGGTTGTCCTGCTATTACCCATTTGGCATTCACTGATGATGTGCTATTATTCTCTGCGGGTGACATACGATCGGTTCAGCTACTTCATAGAGTATTGAGGAGGTATGAACGAGCGTCAGGACAAGCCATTAATGTTTCTAAATCATCCATATACACAATGCCGTCATTTGATAGGAAGGAGGTGCTCCATGATATAACTGGGTTTGAGATCAAACAACCCCCTTTCACGTACCTTGGTTGTCCTATGGCAGTTGGTGTTCGAACTACCATGCTATATGAAGATCTAATTGCAAAGATTAGAGGGCGCTTGGAAGGTTGGCAACAAAAAATTCTCTCGTATGGAGGAAAGCTAACACTACTGAAATCTGTTTTGCTATCTATCCCGATGTATACGATTGCGGCTTGCAATCCCCCAAGGTTGTCCTGAATAGATTGGAAAATATGTTTGTTCGATTCTTCTGGGTTCACAGGATGGCTTGCAAAAGCATATATGGGCGAGTTGGAGTTCTATGGCACGATCGATCGAGGAAGCGGGTTTGGGTGTGCGAGCATTGAGAGACACGATGGATGCTTTCACAATTAAATTATAGTGGAAATCAAAGACCCAGGAGGGATTGTGGCAGCGCTTCATCAAAGCCAGGTATTACAATTTTAGGACTTGGATTCAGCTGGGGCTCCTCAGAAATGTTCTCATGTTTGGAAGAGATTATTACAAGGTCGGGATCTGGCGAATCATCATATCACTCCATTGGCTTTAGGAGAATGGGCTTGGTCTTCAACATCTACAGAAAAGTTTTTCGTAGCAGCTGCTTGGAAGGTAACGCGTGTACCACACCCTGTACGATCTCAGTTTAAGCACATTTGGAGTATATATATTCCATACAAGTGGTCAGTCCTATTATGGCGTATACTGCATAACAAATTACCCACTGATGATAACGTCCAAACTATGGGATTTCATTTGGTGTCGAAATGTCATTGTTGTGTAAACCCTAGTGTGGAGACAACACATCATATCTTTAGTGAAGGAGATATGATTGTTCAAGTATGGCGCCAATTTTAATCTGACTTTCAGATCACATCAAGAAGGTCGGACTTTGCTGTATGGTGGAGGAGGCCGAACATCCACCTTAAGGAGATTGTGGTAGCTGCGGTGTGTTGGGTGACTTGGAAAAACATGAACAAATGACGCTAAAAAGAGTACAATTATTCTATGAATCAACTAGTACATGAGGCTCATCGACAGATTGGAAAAGCGTTGAAGCGCTGTAACCACAATCCGTCTCTCCCTGCGACATGGCATCAGCTTGGAGTTGGATAGTTCAATCTCTTGTATTATACACTTCGAATATTTTCAATAAAGTTTCTGGTTTTGAGTAAATATATATATATATATATATATATATATATATATACATATATATATATATATATATATATATATATATATATATATATATAGGGAGATAGAGATAATGTGGCATGTGTGTGTGTCTCAATATATTACAACATAAGATATAGGGGTATCTTAATGTGTGCTCATGTGTGAGTGTGTGTACATGACAGTGATACATGAGAATCAATATACATATGTGTGTGTGTATGAGTGTGTGAGTGACGTCAATGGTGAGTGTGCTATATCACAACATAGGCTATAGAGTGTCAGGTTCATACATGTGTGTGTACATTATGCTCCCAGATTTCAGTGTGCACATATGTATATGAGTGTGTGTGTAGCATTGTGATATGGGGAAAACAGTACACACAAAACTATTCTCAGGCTTTGTGCATAGGTGTGTGTGTGTATAGCTATATATGAAAATTAGTGCAGCAGTACGTAGGTTATTAGTTGGTGTTTGAGTGTCAAGTGTTCTCAAGAACAGTGAAATGTTCTCAGGTTTCCAGAATCAGGTTTGAGTGCACACATTTCAGTTTACATTTAAACAGTCCCAAACTCAAACTCGAAAACCAATAATCTCCTAGCTAACGTGAAATCCAACATGTAAATTAACTCTTACATATATAGGTGAACTATCAGTGATAATTAATCACCAACAAAATTAGTTTAAATATAATAATTCTCAGAAAATCATTAACAGTGAGCTAGTATCAAAAATTTGGGGGAAACACAATTTGAATTCAAAAAGGCAACTAATAACCCAATCAATTGGTTGGTAATGTGTCATGTAGGTGTCATTGAGTCTCATATGTCAAAGGTGTCCACCAAAACATGACACATCATGTCCAACACCCACGCATACACACGGACACACACGCATGCACACATCGTCGTGCTGTGAGTCCAAGGACTCGTGCACTCGACACAGACCACGTGGAGACACGTGGTCGTGCACACGTGTTCGCCAGGTGTAAAGGTAGGTGTCCAACCGCCTGCAAGACGTCCACGTCGTGTCATGTCGACACAGGAAGCCCGTATCAGTGCTTGGTTTCAACAGTGTAACGTGCAGTGTGAGATCGATACGGGTAGGATTTCTCCCAATCCGCTCGATCAAATAGCCTAAAATTTTATGTGTCGTGTCAGTCATGTGTCCATGGTGTCAACCAATTTTTACCTCAAATGGTGTCGTGTCGTGTCCGCTAGGACACCCGATAGGCAGGACATTACCCGAAGTCTCGTGCACAGTGTTTCCATGTCCAAAACTGACACGAATTGTGTCAGAAATTAACTTAGTCGAGTTGGAGATTAAAATACACATATAAACCAACATTCCTATTCAATTACTTTTCGAAAACAACAAAATAATTTCTATTGAGGCATTCTATCAAACACTTAGATCTAGGTTAGGATACGTGTCCGATACAGACACGAAATTAATACAAATTGACACAAAACTTATACCACCGCTAGGGGACACCTAGATCTAGGCTACCATGCAAAGAAATCAGAAATTAAATACAATTTAGAGGGTTTACCTATAGTGTGTCAATTACCATAAAAAGCCCCAAATCGAATGATTCTCCTTGCTAGCCAAACTCTCCAAATTGTCCCAAAACTGAGATTTCTCTATGAACAAAAAAAGAGGAGGATTAGACTCTAATGCAAGAAACTAGAAAAAAGGAATTAAAATGAATTAGTTATGAATTTGGGAAAATGGACAATACCTTTCCTTTCAAAAAGTTGATTCAATACAAAAGAGGCAAGAACAAGAGAAAAGAGACTTTATAGGGGGTTCCCAATGTGACTGGCCACTATACGAAGGAATTAGGGTTAGGGTTTCACTAGTGGACTTTGGACCAAGTTGCATTGGTAAAGGAAATCAATTCATAAGTCAAGTCCTTAAACCTAGTCTTTATTCTCCTATTTCAAACTTGTTTCTAAACGACTTAACTTGGGTTGACTTAAGTTAGACTAGGGTCCCACTATGCTAATCAAGTCACCATAGCTAGAGTCAACATCTAGGTTAGTCTCCAAAGTCTTAACTAGCCAAAGTCAAAAATAAAAATCATCACTTCAATAAATCAAAATAAATTCAAAATTCTCAAATGACCAAAATACCCTCAAGCTAAAATGTGGTAGTGACAAATCTACCCTCCTTAAAAGAATTTTGTCGTCAAAATTAAAAGACGAAACTAAACTGATGAGAAGGATAGACAATCATACCTCAAGGTCCAAAAGATATGGGTATTGCTCGCGCATCTCATCCTCCCGCTCCCAAGTAGACTTTCTGGAGAATGATGCCTCCATGCGACACGAACCAAAGGTATCACCTGGTTTCTCAGTACCTTCTCTCGGCGATCCAGAATCTCTACCGGCTGCTCTGGATAACTGAGAGCAGGCTACCTCAATGTCCGAATGGTCAAGTACATGGCTAGGATCAGCCACATACCATCTCAACTGTGATACATGGAATACGTTGTGGACACCCACTAGTACAGGTGGCAAGTCTAGCCTGTATGCCATGTCATCGACTCTTTGCTGATCATGAAAGGTTCGATGAAGCGCGGGCTAAGCTTCCTACCTCCACAAAACGTATTTTACCACGAGTCGGAGATATCCTCAGAAAAACTATGTCTCCAACCTAAACACAAATAAGGTCTTAAGTTACTTAAATAATCAAACATGATCAAACAAACAAAAACGAACAACCTACTTCTAATCCTATCTCTAATCTGTACCTCAAAATCTAAAGGCCTCCGGTGGCTGTCGGCCCAATACCGATGTCTGTCCTGCACCATGCAAAGTCTGTCCCTGATGAGCTTCACCTTCTCGGCTGTGTCAATAACCATCTCAGGTCCCAATAAAGCTTGCTCTCCAACATCATCCCAAGATAAAGGTGTACGACACCTACGCCCGTACAGTGCCTCGAAGGGTGACATCTCAATGCTGGCCTAAAAACTGTTGTTGTAAGCAAACTCCACCAAGTGCAGTGATCCTCCCAGGATCCTCCAAAATCCAAGGTGCATGTCGCGCAGCATATCCTCGAGCGTCTGAATAGTCCTCTCCGACTGTCTCGTCCGTCTGAGGGTGGTATGTAGTACTAAACTTGAGCTGAGTGCCCAAACTAGTCTACAGACTCTGCCAGAAATAGAACATAAAGCGACTATCCTGATCCGAGATAATATTGACTGGAACTCCATAAATCCTGACAATCTGCATATACATCTCTACAAGCCCTCAGTAGACGTACCCACTCTAAATGGCAAAAAATGGACCGATTTGGTCAACCTGTCTACGATGATCCAAATCGCGTCTTTTTCTCCTGGTATACGCGGTAATCCAGATACAAAATCCATCGTGATGTGCTCCCACTTCCACTATGGAATGGGCAATAGCTGCAACAATCCTCTTAGCCTCTGCCTCTCTGCCTTGACCTGCTGACAGACCAAACATCTGGCTACGAAGTGAGCTATCTCCCACTTCATCCCATACCACCAGACGTGCTCCCTTAGATCCCTGTACATCTTGTTGGCACCAGGATGTATAGAGTACTGAGATCGGTGGGCCTTCTGCATGACCTGCTCCCTGAGCTCTCCACTGGACACATGCAGCCTGGAACCGTGCCTCAAAGCGCCATCTTCTACAAGATTGAACTCATCATCCACTAGCCCTGCTCGAACCGCTCTCTGATACACCACCGAGCAACATCCTCGAACTGTGTCAACTTGATCCTCTATCAAGTCTGACAGAATCTGAAGGCCCCACATCTGCATCTGAACTCCTGACACAATCACCTCAATCCCTAGGCTCTCCAAATTCGCTAGCAAGTGACAATCCATAGTCAAACACATGGCTGTCGGATACCTACTCAAGGCATCGGCAACCACGTTGGCCTTTCTGGGTGATACTGCAGTGAAATGTTGAAGTCCTTCATCAATTCCAACCACCTGTGCTGTCTCATGTTGAACTTCTTCAGTGTAAACACATACTTCAACCTCTTATGATCCAAGAAGATCTCCACCCGTTCTCCATATAAGTAGTGTTTCCACAATTTCAAGGCAAATATTACTGCTACCGACTCCAAGTCGTGGGTAGGGTAGTTCTTCTCATGGGGACGTAACTGTCTGGAAGCATAGGCAATCACCTTCCCATGCCACTGTAAGACACAACCCAAACCCTTCCTTGAGGCCTCACTTAGATAGTGAACCCTCCGGATCCTAATGGAAATGTCAGAATCGGAGCTGTCGTCAGTCGCTTCTTTAACTCATCAAAAGTGACCTGACACTCCTTTGACCAAATAAACTCTGCATCCTTCTGGGTCAGCCTACTCAACGGCTCTACAATCCGGGAGAAATCCTGTACGAACCTCCTATAATAGCTTGCCAGTCCCAAGAAGCTCCTGATCTCTGCTACTCAACTCGGTGCCGACCAAGCCTCAACTGCCGTAATCTTTTTGGGTCCACTGAGATCCCAACTCCAGTCACCACATGACCCAAGAAGTCAACTCTGTCCAAAAGAACTCACATTGAGAGCTTTCCATATAGCCTCTCTTTCCTGAGTGTCTCCAGAACCACTCTCAAGTGATCCTCATGCTCCTTCTCAGTCTTCGAATACACCTGGATATTATCGATGAACACCACTACGAACTTGTCCAAGTACTGGTGGAACACCTTGTTCATCAATTTCATAAATACCGCAGGGGCGTTGGTCAACCCAAACGGCATAACCAAGAACTCAAACTACCCATATCGCGTCCTGAATGCGGTCTTCGGAATATCCTCCCTCTTCACCTTTACCTGATGATAACCTGACCTCAGATCAATTTTTGAGAAAACCTGAGCTCCGCTCAACTGATCAAAGAGATCATCGATCCGTGGCAATAGGTATTTGTTCTTGATCGTCAGATTATTTATTGTCCTGTAGTCGATACACATCCGTATCGATCCATCCTTCTTGGGTACAAAGAGTACCGGTACACTCCAAGGTGAAGAACTCGATCGGATGAAGTCCTTGTCCTACAGCTCATCTACCTGCTTCTTCAATTCTACCAACTCACTGTTGTTAACTCGATAGACATGCTGAGAAATCGGTTCCGTACCGGGAACCAAGTCTATCGAGAACTCAACGTCTCTGTCCGGTGGAAGTCCTGGCAACTCCTCCGAAAAGACGTCCATGAACTCCGTAATCAAAGGATGTGGATCCGCCTGCTCCTCAACTGAAACCCCACAGAAAAGTTCGCTGCTCTGCTCCGCCTGCCATCGGATGTACTCGAACTCTGGCTCTCCTGGCGCTCCGGACAGAACTCTACCCCCTCGGTAATCTATGCTGGCATGATGCCTACTCAACCAATCCATACCTAATACGATATTAGTTCGGTAGTGGCATTACGAGCAGACTACCTCAAACTTTCGGCCTCCCAAAATAACACTCCGCCCTACAAACATCACTCATGAGGATAACACCACACTCGGTCGTGATCTTGTAGGTCCTAGGCAATGATTCAGATATAAGGCAGTGTCTAATAGTAAATAATACCGACAAAAAACTGTAGGAAGCCCCAGAATCAAATAGGGCGAAAGCTGGAATGGAGTCGAGAAGAACCGAACCTGCAATCAACTCCCCAATGGCCTCTACATCCTCGGCACCATGGCGAAAGCTTGCCCTGCGCTTCCCGGGCTCGCTGCTGATGCTGGATGAACCTCTGCTGCTGAGTCTGCAGTGGTCCCTTCTGATGCCGTGTCGGAGCCTTGGCTCTCGCTCCCTGTACTGCTCTGCCTGTGAACTGAGCGCACTCCTTCAGTTGATGATCAGCTGCTCCACATAGTAGGCACCTGCCCAATCTTTTCCGACACTCACTCCACCCGTGCCCTGGCTTCTTGCAGTAAGCATAACTGGTGGTCTGCTGTCTCGGTGCCTGCTGCTGTACCCTCGGTTACTGATGCTGCACCTGCTGGAAGGGTACACGGCCTTGCTGCTAGAACTGCTGTGGCTGGAATGCTGCTGATGCATCTGCCTATGCGGCTGCTGGTGCTGAAAATGAGCCCTCTTGGCCTGGCCTTCGCTGCTGGCTTCCTGGAAATTCTGACCTTTTTTCAGTTTCAGCCCCAGGTCATCCTCCGCTGCCATGGCTCCTGCAAAGATCTCCGCGAAGGTAGCATTTCGGTCACTTTTAGTCAGTGACCGAACCTCCCTGATCAACCCTCGACGGAACTTTCTAGCCTTCGACTTCTCCGTCAGATCATCTATAAACCTGGGCAACCAACAGAACTCTCTGGCCTACTCTGCAACTGGTTCCCCTGAACCAGACTCTCGAACTGCACCTCGATGCCCCCTAGTGTCATATTTGGAAAGAACTATTCCTTGAACAGCTCCTTAAACTTCTTCCATGTCTGACCCTCTACTCCCACTCAGGGATCTGTCTGGTACCAGGTACGAGCTAGGTCCTGCATCTGACTGCCGCTGCCTCAATATAAAGTCTGGCTGGTATCTCCACTAGCCGAAAAATCTCCTCATGTGCTCAATCCAGTCATCTGTATAGTGTATGCCCTCGGTACCTAGGAAGTCTCTAGGGTGCATCTTCTGGAAGTCCTAAATGTCCTTCTTCCTCCTGTGAGGTTGCTGCTGCAGCCTCTGAGCAGACACCATCTCTATGGTCGCACGGACCAGCTGATGGGCCTCGTCGATCCCCTGACGGAAGTCGACAGTCTGACGTTGCTGTTGCTGCTGATGAGACTCCAGAATCCTCTCTACGAAGGAGAATAGATGAGCAGCATCTACTATCCCCGCAGGTGGAGGTTGCTATGGCAGAAGGATCTCATGAATCACCAAGTTCTGCCTCCTAACTGGTGGAGGTGCTCCTCCGAATGCAGCTGAAACACCCACCCCAACTGGCATAACTGGGGCTATGGTGTCGGGAGCTGGCTGATGGGGACGAGAGGTGGCAGACCTCTCATCAGTGTCCTCCGATCCTGGGCGATGCGATCTAGTCTCGACCATCTTGGAGACAGATCAAACAAGAAAACAATTTCTGAGAATGAGTCGAAATAGCAAATGAGGACAGTTTTATTCAAAGAAAGACGATAAGCAACAAAATATAGATATACGAAATCTGATAAGGAGTTTTCCTAGTGTGATTGAGTACCTTCAAAACATCCTAATCCTACTGCAGGCTGTAGTGATACTTTAGTTCGAATACCACTACATAAAACTAGGACCTGCATGGGCCACCACTAAAAATGTGTCACGACCCGCACCCTAGGGTAAGGGCACGAGAAGTTGGTACGTCCAGCCTACGCCACAGTATCGACGATAGAACGTTATCCTAGGTCATAACATCTAACAATATAAGGTACCTGCACAGTATATACACTCCGAATAGAGGACAATACAGAAATACAGTCTCAATCACAACTAAGGTAAAAATACGATGAGATAGATAGATATGAAACAAATCCACAAGATAGAAATAGATAGTGAGTCTAAGTGTCTAACATATCACAGCAATCCAGAAACATCCAAAGCTCAAATACAATAATCCAGAGAAATAAATACAACTGAAAGACTACTCTAGACTAAAGAAATGTCATCCACTGCTAATGGATCCTGCTGGAGATCCAAGTCACAACAATCCTCTAGGGTAGTCCCATAGTATGTAGTACTGAGCGCCTCGTCCTCATCCTCTGTATTTTCAACAAGTCTAGTCAGGACATGAGCGAGCATAATATATCTCACGCAAATCATAACAGGTTAGAAAATATAAACATGCTAGAGAGTAAGATACATGAAACTGAAAGAACAACATGGTATAAAAGAGAGAACTGTAAGTAAATAGCTACTATAAATAGAGAACTATCAGTGACTAGTAAATCAGAGTACAAGATAAACATGTGAACATCTGGAGGTGATTCATGGCTATACTAAAGAGTTGATTCATGACTACACTACTTTGGAATATTCACATGTTTAGTTATACTCCCCCGATTCCCCAATCAATACACAAGGATCCAGTCAAGTTATGTTAAGATTCATGACTACGCTACGGGCTCATAATGAGTGATTCATGAATAGATTCGTGAAGGCTCTGTGATTCATGAGAGTACATGAATCACAAGCAGATTCATGATAGATTCATGATAATAAAAGCATGAGATACATGATATAAGTGAAACACACGATATGAGTATTCGATGCTCCTGAGAGGGATAACATCTCATGAAGGGATCCATATAGTACCAATCCGTGTTACCAATGTGACAACATTCAAGTAAAGTAATCTAAAGCAAGAATATTATTCTAAGCAAGATATGAAATGATCAGAGAATGTACTCGCCTGATATCCTAAATATCTGAAAAGAAATACTGCATGAGGAGTGTATTTGGCTCCTATAGAATAGTACAAGTCACAACATGTCCAAAATGGTAAAATAGACTGCTACAATGCATTCTACATGATGTTTGGGTCAATCTAGGCTAAAGTCAACCTTTGGTCAACTCTAGTCAACTACTCTAGTCAAACTAGGTCAACTAGGTCAAACCTAACCCAAACAAGTCTCACTAAGCCTAGCCATGTCTATCCTAGCATTCACACAACCACAATGTTATACAAGTCTATCAACACAATCTTATGTGTATTCATGCCAATACACATAGGCTACATCATAGGAACCGACATAGGCTATATCCCGCCATATACAGTTTATATCACACATATTTAATTACCACATCCACATATAGACTAATCATATAGGCAATATATATATATATATAATATAAATTATTATATATATATATATATTATATATATATAATATATATATATATATATATATATAGGCAATATATATATATATATATATATATATATATATATATATATATATATTATATATATATATTGCCTATATATATATATATATATATATATATATATATATATATATATATTATCTCTATCTCTCTATATGTATAATGGAAGCTCTTTTACTTGGGTTAAATCGAACAAGAAAGATAGACGTGCCTCACGTTGATAGAGTTTTTGTTGACAATGCATGGCTTCAACTGGCTCCATGTTCGTTAGAGGAACATCTGAATCATACCGAGTCGGACCATGCTCCAATTTTGGTCCGGCTTCGCTCTAACGATTCGGGGGGAGTTAAGCAATTCAGATTTTTAGACCTATGGACTGCTCATGCAGATTTTCACAATGTTGTTCATGAGGCTTGGAACTCAGTGGATAATCGGCATGGGCTTACAAGGGTTGCTCTTCGACTTGATGCATGTCGAAAGCGGTTATCCAAGTAGAGTAGGACAACCTACGGCGACATTTTTCAGGCAGTGAAGAAGGCAGAAGATGACGTTCTTGCTGCTGAACTCCTGGTTGAAGGGGAGAACACTCTAGTCGTCATAGAGAAGCTCTTGCATTGGCTACTGCTCAGTTGAAACAAAGAGTTCGTATTGAAGAAGCTTTCTGGAAGCAGAAGTCTCGTATCAAATGGGACTTAGAAGGGGATAAGAACACATCATATTTCCATGATTGTGTTAATCATAAAAAGAGAGCATTACGGATTCACTCCATCACCACAGCTAACGGGGAGGTTCTTCATGACAAAGCACATATCAAATCATATGCTATGGATTACTACAAGTCTCTGTATGAGGGGGTGACATCTCTGAGGATAATGAGTTGCTCAATGTCATCCCCAGGTTGATTGAGGATCATGAAAATGATAGGCTTATTGCCTTACCTGAGAAGAAGGAGCTCCTCGATACTATTAAGTCCCTTGATATGAACAGCGCATCAGGACCTGATGGTTTCACTCTGAAGTTTTTTATTGCGGCTTGGGATATTATTGGGGATGATATTACAGAGGCTATTGGCATTTTTTCGATGGCTTTTCCTTGCCCCGTGCTATCACTAACACTTTTTGGTTCTTATTCCTAAGATCAAGCAGCCCAAACAGTTTACGGACTATAGGCCAATCAGTCTTTGCTCCGTGCTTAACAAAATAATTTCGAAGACCCTTGCGATTAGGTTGGCGCCGCTTCTCCCCAAACTGATCTCGCCGGAGCAGAGTGGATCCGTGCAAGGCAGAGAAATCGTGGACAACATTGTGCTAGCACAGGAATTGGTGGCCAAGATGAACAAAAAGCACTGGGGTGGTAATATTTCCATTAAGCTTGATATGATGAAGGCTTATGATAGAGTTGATTGGAGATTCTTGTTGAAGGTTTTGCGTAAATTTGGTTTTTATAACAAATGGGTCGATATGATGCTTCGTCTCCAAAATAATGTGTGGTTTTCTCCTTTGATCAATGGGGAGGCATCTGGATACTTCCAAGCTTTTCGAGGGGTTAGGCAGGGGGATCCAATATCCCCGCCCTGTTCATCCTGGCAGTTGAGGTTCTGTCTCGGAATTTGAATTTGCTTCCTTCGACGGAGGGCTTCACTCCTTTTATAACTCCTCGGGGATGTGCTCCTATTACGCACCTTTCTTACGCCGATGACGTTTTGCTCTTTTCGGCCGGTGACATCCGTTCGATTACATTAATCCAGGAGAAGCTGCAACGCTATGAGAACGCGTCTGGCCAGAAGATTAACACGGCTAAGACTGCCTTGTTTGTTTCTTCCAAGGCTTCGGCAGAGAGGGTGGATGAGTTGGCTTCGCGTAATGGGTATTCGATTGCTACGACACCATTTACATATCTGGGATGTCCTATGGCGGCTGGGTATCGTAATGCTAGCATGTACGAAGAGTTAATTCATAAAATACGGGCTCGAGTCGATGGCTGGCATAACAAAACTTTGTCTCCAGGAGGTAAATTGGTTCTTCTCAAATCTGTATTGACTTCAATTCCTGTGTACACTTTAGCTGCATGTAACCCCCCAGTGTCGGTGTTACGACGCATTGAAGCTATATGTAGTAAATTCTTTTGGGGCTCGTCTCATGGTGCTCCGAAAAGAGTTTGGCTTGGATGGGATATTGCTCGACAAAAGGAGGAAGGTGGGCTAGGGGTTAAAAGATTGGAGGATATAATGGCAGCCTTTACTATCAAGCTTTGGTGGAAGTTTAACACTCAAGAGAGTCTCTGGATCAATTTTTTCAAAACGAAGTATTGTTCACAGTACTCTCCTAGTCAGGTGAGGGTTACATCCAATGCAACACATGTTTGGAAGAGACTTTTAGAAGGAAGGGCACTGGCTAATCAACATATGTTCCAAGACGAGTTTGGTTGGGGGTGGCGGCGCTCTGCGGGCAGGTTCACAGTGGCGTCGGCATGGGATTTAGCTCGAAGACATTTTCCTATTATTCCTCATTTCGTTCACATCTGGGGGAAGTGTATACAAGTGGTCGGTTTTGATGTGGAGAGTGCTTCATAATAAACTCCCCACGGATGAGAACATTGCTAAACTCGGGTTTAGCATGGCTTCTATGTGTCATTGTTGTGTCCAAAGCCAGGAGGAGTCTCTAACACATCTTTTTCATGACGGAGAGATGGCACGGAAAGTATGGGCTGCGCTGCAATCAGGTTATCGGGTTCACGCCCACAGATCTCCATCTCTGTTACTCAGGCTTACTTCATGGTGGCGTGGTAGGGGTTTACACCAGAAGGAGATCGCTGTTGGTGCCATAATCTGGGTTCTTTGGAAAAACCGTAATAAATGGAGGTACGAAGAATACCGATACTCATCGGCAATGCTGATCAAAGAAGTTCAGAGGCAAGTGGCGAAGGCTTCAATCACTTGTAATCATTAGTAGTTTGGCTTTCGGTTTTGGAGTTTTATTTTGGCTTGTAATTTTTTGAAGTCAGATTATGAATAAAGAGGAGTCGTTCTTATGAAAAAAATATATATATACACATATAGAGAGATAGAGATAATGTGGCATGTGTATGTGTGTGTGTCAATATATTACAACATAAGCTATAGGGGTATCTCAATGTGTGCATGTGTGAGTGTGTGTACATGACAGTAATACATGAGAATCAATGTACATATGTGTGTGTGTGTGTGTATGAGTGTGTGAGTGACATCAATGGTGAGTGTGCTATATCACAATATAGGCTATAGAGTGTCAGGTTCATACATGTGTTTGTACATTATGATCCCAGATTTCAGTGTGCACAGATGTGTATGAGTGTGTGTGTAGCATTGTGATATGGGGAAAACAGTACACACAAAACTGTTCTCAGGTTTTGTGCATAGGTGTGTGTGTATAGCTATGTATGAAAATTAGTACAGCTGTAGGTAGGTTATTAGGTTGGTGTTTGAGTGTCAAGTGTTCTCAAGAACAGTGAAATGTTCTCAGGTTTCCTGAATCAGGTTTGAGTGCACACATTTCAGTTTACATTTAAAAAGTCCTAAATTAAACTCGAAAACCAATAATCTCCTAGCTAACATGAAACCCAACATGTAAATTAACTCTTACATATATAGGTGAACTATCAGTGACAATTAATCATCAACAAAATCAATTTAAATACAATAATTCTCAGAAAATCATTAACAGTGAGCTAGTATCAGAAATTTGGGGGAAACACAATTTGAATTCGAAATTGCAACTAATAACACAATCAATTGGTTGGTAATGTGTCGTGTAGGTGTCATTGAGTCTCACATGTCAAAGGTGTCCACCAAAATAGGACACATCATGTCTAACACCCACGCATACACGCGGACACACACACGTGTACACAGCGTCATGCTGTGAGTCCAAGGACTCGTGCACTCGACACAGGACACGTAGAGACACATGGTTGTGCACACGTGTTCGCCAGGTGTAAATGTAGGTGTCCAACTGCCTGCAAGGCGTCCACGTCGTGTCGTGTTGACACAGGAAGCCCGTATAAGTGCGTGCTTTTAACAGTGTAACGTGCAGTGTAAAATCGATCCGGGTGGGATTGCTTCCAATCCGCTCGTTCAAATAGCCTAAAATATTATATGTGTCGTGTCAGTCATGTGTCCAAGGTGTCAACCAATTTTTACCTCAAATGGTGTCGTATCATATCCGCTAGGACACCCGATAGGCAGGGCACTGCCCGAAGTCTCGTACACAGTGTTCCCGTGTCCAAAACTGACACGAATCATGTCAGAAATCAACTCAGTCGAGTTGGAGATTAAAATACACATATAAACCAACATTCCTATTCAATTACTTTTCGAAAACATCAAAATAATTTCTATTGAGGCATTTTATCAAACACTTAGATCTAGGTTAGAATACATGTCCGATACGGACACAAAATCAATGCAAATTGACACAAAACTTACACCACAGCTAGGGAACACCTAGATCTAGGCTACCATGTAAAGAAATCAGAAATTAAATACAATTTAGAGGGTTTACCTATAGTGTGTCAATGAACAAGAAAAGCTCCAAATCGAATGATTCCCCTTGCTAGCCAAACTCTCCAAATTGTCCCAAAACTGAGATTTCTCTCCATGAACAAAAAATAGAGGATGATTAGACTCTAATGCAAGAAACTAAAGTCAAAAAGGAATTAAAATGAATTAGTTATGAATTTGGGAAAATGGACAATATCTTTTCTTTCAAAAAGTTGATTCAATACAAAAGAGGCAAGAACAAGGGAAGAGAGACTTTATAGGGGGGTTCCCAATGTGGCCGACCACTATAGGATGGAATTAGGGTTATGGTTTCACTAGTGGGCTTTGGGCCAAGGGGCCAAGTTGCATTGGTAAAGGATATCAATTCATAAGTCAAGTCCTTAAACCTAGTCTTTATTCTCATATTTCAAACTTGATTCTAAATGACTTAACTTGGGTTGACTTAATTTAGACTAGGGTCCCATCATGCTAATCAAGTCACCATAGCTAGAGTCAACATCTAGGTTAGTCTCCAAAGTCTCAACTAGCCAAAGTCAAAAATAAAAATCATCACTTCAATAAATCAAAATAAATTCAAAATTCTTAGACCAAAATACCCTCAAGCTAAAATGTGGTTGTGACACTTTTAGGAAAGTACACCTTGCCCAAATAGAGAGATTTCTTACATTTTTATTTCTTAATTTTTTCTCCTTTGATATTATTACTCTAGATTGTTCCATTCTTCATTCTCTACATGTTTATTACTTGGTGTTTTTTATTTTAATGGCTATTTTTATGTAGATCTAAGTTTCTAACACTAGGGTTTATGGGTTTTTGTGGTTTTGATCTATTAAACTTGGTTGTTTTCAAAAACTAATTATTCTATGTTGTAGAGAATTTGATTTCATTCAATTTTGGCTTTTTTGCCCGATTCCGAGTCTTATACCCAAAGTTATGGATATTGAAAGTTTCTAAAACTCTATGGCCAAAAACTTGCTGCTAGCAGGGACGATGACCCACCACGTACGCATGCTATGCCATTTTCGTGCTTGTGCTTCGTGCTGCCGTGCCACTCGCCTGCGCGTGCTTGCGCCATGTGCCATCCATGGGCGCGTCTCGAGCGTTGCACCTCGTGCCATCTACCGCGCGCGACTTTGCATGTTGTGCGCCTTTACACGTGCCTTCGTGTAATGTATGCCTTTCGCACACGTTCGTGCGCTGTGCACCATCCGCATGTGCCTTCGCGTGCTGTGTGCCATTCGTGCGCCTTCGTGCGTTGTGCGCCGTTCGTACCCCACTGTGCGTCGTACACCGTTCGCTCACCCACGAGTGCTGTGTCCCCTTGCGCGCTATGCCCCTTCGGTGCGTGCTTCTCACTCGCTGTCCCCTCACACATATTGTGTTTCCGTGTGCACTGCATGCCTGCACGCCTCACATACCCGAGCGCCCCGCGTGTTTGACCCATGAGCCCATGTGACCTATGTGCCTAGTGGATAACTGTAACGTCCCAGTCCCAAAATACTTTGGACCAAATACGTATCATGCCAGCTGTATACATACTAGTATATGAGATATTCGTATGTATACATAAGCTATAAATATAGAAAGCCAAGATACTAAATCTCATCTATGAATATAAATAATGATATAAAAGCAACTTTGAGTTCGTCATGTATACAATCGTTGGACGAAGACAAATCTACTACCAACTAATTTAAATAGGAAAAATATACAAAGAAAGTGATTGGTCGAGCAAAGGAGATGACGATCCAAAAGCAACATCTCGACGGAATAGAGCACAAGTCATGGCCTTAACTAGAGCACATACGAAAATCAGAAAATACACCTGAAAAAATCACCAGGTCCTCAGAGGGACGTAACAAGATACAGGAAGAACATGCCATTATAACTGCAAATGTAAGCACTATAAAACTATAACACAACTGGGTCCCTAACCATCTATGTGATATGCACTTTGAGGACAACGTTCTATGCTGGGGCTGTAAGGATTCACGCAAGTAATAAAGTGTGACCGTCAAGTAGCGCTCTTCCGAGACACTATCGGCCCGAGGCAGAAAGTAGCACTCATATGAGTCACTATCGGCCTAAAATGTGTATAAAAGTAAATATAGCCCCTACGCTAGAAGCTGTCCCCTCCCCCCAATGATACGATATATGATCGTTACCACGATACACCAACACGTGTCGTTTCCACAACACGGTTTTGTATTCAATAACTGTCAAGTCTTCTAACATGCATCTATTGACAGTTATATCTAACACATGCACACGGGTGATCAGCCATGCAAGTGACCTCTATATGGTACTCATAGCTCACACACAACTCGTGATAAAATCGTGACAAGTTAATGAGATACACCAAGTTGACGGTAGTCCCTTAACTCTAAGTCCACATGTAATAAGAAATATAATAAACAAAAAATAGAGGTGTAGTAAATATATAATAACTAAAAAATAAATGTAACTAAATGTAAGCATTAAACATGGCAAGATATCTTGCCTGATGGTGCAAAAACAACCATCCAATCAGTCTATCATGTCAACAATAAAAAGTCAAAATCCACAAATTGGCTTCGTTCACTGAAACAAATATAAAAAAAGTTCTCGGTGTAAAATATATACCGAGGAAATGCCTGTCAAAAAGTTAAATTTTGGAACAGGGACAAAATTATAATTTCGGATCAAAACGATGTCCGCCGTTGGATCCGCTTTACACCGAAAAGTGTGCCAATATCTACAGTCTCTAAAGTTGTCAAAGTACATGTCTATAGATTTGTTTTGATGAGACAAATCCAATAGTATGTCCAGTTTTGGATTCCGGTGGGCCGTGCACAAATTAGCCCGTTGGAGCGGATCACGGGCCCGCCAAAATGGCATCCTCGTCAACCTCCTCAGAATCGGACCAAACTTGACACACAGGACCAAAAAAATGGTACAATCCTGTAGGCACAAATTTTATCCCGATCCGACGACTGTACACGAATTTATGGCTTAGTTTGAAAAGGGTCGATATGGGGGTATCTCGACAGATACACACTGATTTTGTTGCGCACATGCAATGAAATGGGATTTCATCAGTTCCCATATGTTGGCAACATCCATACGCACCTTTCGATACGTATAGTGTGCGACGATGTCGCCCATTTTGTCAGAGCGTACATCGTATCGGGGTATTTTTCTTATTTTTGAAAACAAATTTACAATTTCTCGTAAAACTTTAATAAGGTGTAACTTTTTACATAATAGATGAAAAGTGATTCCAGAAGATGCGTTACAATCTTGGTTATGTTATCTTTGACTATCTTTAATTAGTTTCTACAAAATCCTATTGTATAGAAAGAATAGTGGCCGACAAGTTGGTATTTTAAAATAATTTTTAATATTCCAGAAAAGTGGTTTTTTTTCCAACTTTGTCTCGATTTTTCGAGCAAGTTGGATGGCCATATCGAAATCCACCTGGGGGATCTCAAAGAGGGTCATGTGGGCTTTCAATACGAATTTATAGATCTAAAAATGGATTAGAATTGAAAGAGAAATCGTACAGTAAAGTTAGGTACCTCAAAGTTGAATTTTGTTGTTGTTGTTGCTGTTGCCGTTGTTGTCACCGCCCGATGACGTCGTCGACTGCGTGCTGGGCGCGCAGAACTCGTCGAAAGAGGAGGAGGAGGAATGAAGGAGGAGAGATTTGGATTAGAAGTTTAGGGTTTTCTATATATATATATATGTGTGTGTGTGTGTGTGAAGGAGGAAGGAGGTTCGGCCCCTTTACTTGGGCGCATCATGCTGCTGCTGCTTTGTTTAGTACTTGTGGTCGGTTCCCACATGGTGGGACCGACCACATGTTATATATATATATATATATATATATATATATATAGATCGCGTGCGTTGCCCTAGAGAGCGCCGCGCCAAGAACTCCTGCTAGATCTCAGCCTCTTTCCGACTCCGGCTAGGCCTTTGGCCGGGCCGGTGTCACTGAAGGATGGCTAAATCCTTTGTCGACGCGGGTTTCGGCCGGGCTGAGGAACCCCCTCGCTTGGCCGCTAGATCTGTGGCAATATACAAAGGTGCACCGGCTATCTCCTTCTCGGATGATGAAGAGTTGACCTTGGCGTCTCCCCTTCATTTTGTACTGGTGGGAAAATTCTCCCACAGTAAGCCGTCCATCGAGGTCATTCGCAAAGCCTTATCAGGTTTTGAGTTCAAAGGAGACATCAAGATGGGAGTCATTGACCGTAAACATATTCTTATAAGGCCTTCTGTTGAGGAAGACTTCCTTCGTCTTCGTTCAAAAGATACATGGTTTATCTCTCGAGCCCTGATGAAAGTTTTTAAATGGGAACCAAATTTTTCTCCAATGTTTGAATCTTCTTTCATGCCAGTTTGGGTAGATCTCCCAGATCTACCTCATCACCTTTACGCTAAGGATGCGTTGTTCGCTATCACTTCGGCTATTGGTACACCGCTCAAGATTGATAGAGCTACAGCAGATCTCTCTCGCCCGAGTAGGGCTCGTGTCTTTGTGGAGGTGGATGCGAGCAAGCCAATACAACATCGTATTCGGATCAATCGCTCGAGAGAAAGGAGTTTGTGGCAGAACATAGAATATGAGTACATACCCTTATACTGCTCTCATTGTCATCATCAAGGACATACCACTATTGGTTGCAAACAGAAAAACAAAAGCAAGGAAATTATTCAACAAGACACGCAGCAGCAAACTGAGGGTGTGGCAGTGGTCGCGAAGCCAGGATCGATGGGATTGAAGGTCACATCCATACTGTAGCGAACAAATGAGAACAGGCAGTCAGAAGCAGGCCCTTCCACACTAAATCAAGACACTGTTCTATCTCCCCAACCCCTAGGCGAAGTCACAGGTAACGACAAAGCTCCTCCTTTACTTGTGGACACTAGACTTCCTAATGTGCCACCGGTTGAACACACTGAACACACAATCCCTCAAGATCCCCTTTTTATCAATCACGTAACACGATCACCCGTGCATGATATGACGTCTGAGCCATCCGGAAGCAAGCCAAATGAAGAAATGGCAGTTGAAGTCATTAATGATGTTTCGGTTGATGCTGACATCACAAACCAAAATACTAATGTGGGTTGCTCCCTTGAGGAGGGAGAAATACGAGAGGAGCAGTCTCTTGATCTTCCTACTCTTCCACAATACCATATTGGCAGCTGGGCGGATGAAGCCGAGCGCAAAGCTCTTGAGGGCGACGGGCAAGCCAAAGATGGGTGTCCGGATGATTCAAGAGCAGAAGTTGATCGCCTCCCGACTCTAAAAACATCAGCTACTCAGCAAAAGCGGAGGAAAGCCAAAAAGGCGGTGGAGCCTTCCGATCGAGTCACACGGCAGTCAGCAAACAAGACACTCACTGGTACAGCCACACATTCCTTTAATGCTTAACACACTCATCTGGAATGTTCGGGGTATTGCCAACCAAATGACTATCAAAAGAATCAAAACCCTAGTGAGGATTCATAAGATTGTTTTCATTGGCATCATTGAGCCTAAGGTGGATAGGAGTCAACTTCTTCGTTATCAGTTAAAACTGGGGTTTTTGAAGGCTTTTTCGAATGAGAGGGGTAACATATGGGTCATGGCAAAGTCGGATTGTGACATAGATTTGCATGATTCATTTGATCAAGCCTTGGCGGTCTTCCTTTATCACCCCAAGCTTCCTGCTTCTGCATTTGTTACTATTGTCCATGGGGATAACATAAAAGAAGGCCGTAGACTACTCTGGGATAGACTCTCGCAACTACACCCCTCTCTCAATTGCCCATGGTCGATCGGAGGAGATTTCAACGCAATTTTACGATCGGAGGAAAAAATTGGAGGTCGTATCCCTGATCAATCGTCCATTGAAGAGTTTGCTAACTTTACACTTGCCACTGGGGTGTCTGAGCTTCCCTACTCTGGCAGTTGTTATACTTGGATCAAATTCGAACAGGATGGTCGAGGGGGATCTCGTTTGGATAGGGTATTGGTCTGCATGGTTAGACTGGGCACCTTCATCTTCAGTAGAATACCTCAACCAAGCTGAATCAGATCATGCACCATTACTGATCAAATATCGATCTAATTCGGCCATGGGCAAGAAACAATTTAGATTTCTTGATTTCTGGATGAATCATGTAGATTTTAATCCACTGATTCAGCAAGCATGGTCTTCGGTTGATCATAAACTTGGGCTTACCAGATTGGCTCTTCGCCTTGATGATTGCCATAAGGTTCTCTCCGCATGGAGCCACAATACTTATGGTGATATCTTTCAGCAAGTGAAGCAAGCGGAAGATGCAGTGTTAGCTGCAGAAATTCGTTATGAACAAAGCAACACTGCAGAAAGTCATCAACAGTTGGCTAAAGCTACTGTAATACTAAAACAGCGGGTTAGTATTGAGGATGCATATTGGAAGCAGAAGGCAAGGATTAAATGGGATCTAGAGGGCGATAAGAATACTGCATATTTCCATGGCTGTGTGACTAATCACAAAAGATCTCTCCAAATCCATTCTATTACTACTGAAGAAGGGACCACACTGAAAGACAAAGGTTTGATTCATGCATATGCCAAAGAGTTTTATTCTAAACTCTACCAAAGAGGAGCCATTCAGGAGGAGAGTGAGCTGTTTCTGAACATCCCTTTTCTCGTGACTGAAGAAGACAATGACTTGCTGATTGCGGCTCCATCTTCTGATGAAATCATTGATGCAATTAAGTCGCTTGATCAGCACAGTGCACCTGGGCCTGATGGATTTACTCCTCTCTTCTTCATTGCTTATTTGGATATTATTGGTAAGGATATGGCTGAGGCAATTAGCTTGTTTGTTGATGGGTTTACACTGCCTCGTTCAGTCACGAACACTTTATTAGTGTTGATCCCCAAGGTGAAGCTTCCTAAAACTTTTGGAGATTATCGGCCAATCAGTTTGTGCTTAGTGATGAATAAAATAATTTCGAAGCTTCTATCTCGTCGACTTGCTCCTCTTCTTCCTCGTCTCATCTCTCCTGAACAAAGCGAATTTGTGCAAGGCAGAGAGATAGTTGATAACATATTGTTAGCCCAGGAAATGATGGCGAGAATGAACAAGAAACATAGAGGAGGCAACGCTGCTATCAAGCTCGATATGACGAAAGCCTATGATAGGGTTGATTGGAGATTTCTTTTGAAGGTGCTTCGTCGATTTGGTTTTCACAATAAGTGGGTGGACATGATGTTACGCCTCGTCAACAATGTGTGGTATGCACCATTGATTAATGGTGAATCTACTGAATATTTCTAATCTTTTCGAGGTGTTCGACAGGGTGATCCCCTATCCCCGACATTGTTTATTATAGCGGCAGAGGTTCTATCGCGTAGCCTGAAGAAGCTGACTGACACGGAGGGTTTCTGTCACCCCCGTTTTTCGTTCTACGTATTTCCAGTATACGTATACGGAATCCTGACATGTATTTTTATTTTCCTGCCTGGCTAGCTAATTTCAGTTTAATCTTGATTAGGTTCATCATAGCATGTAATGGTTTAACTTGGTTTATTTTGGGATGACTTGGTTTATTCCTTGGTTCATCATGTTAAACCCACCACCATCCCCCTTTATAACCTACCTATCTTTTCTCTTTCCTCCACTTTCTCATTTACTCTTCTTCCTTCTCCATTAAATCCACCACCAACCAAGAACACCGCTTAGGCAAGTGCAACTTGCTTCCATATGAGAGCCCATTTTATTGTTCCATTAGCTTCTCCTCATGTTTCTAAGACACATTAGAACTTGTCATTTTCCATTTTGAGGCTTAAGTTCTTGTAGATCTAGAATTTAGTTATGTTCGAATTTTGGTGGTTTTGATCTATCAAACTTCTTTGTTTTCAAGTTTTGATGGTTCCATATTGTAGGAAATTTTCTTCTACCCAATTTTGACCTTTGAAAAGTTGGATTTGGACTTGTTCTGACCAAGTTATGAACTTTTGAAGCTTTGGGTTCAACCATGGAGTTCTTGCTGGTTTGGAGAAGACAGTGAGCAGTGCTCAGAGCTTTTTAGCTTACGCCACTGAGCTGCGTGCGCTCTTTAGCGCAGCGTACGCAGACTTGGGTACGCTTTCTGTTGGAAGCGTGTCTCTTGGGTACGCTTCCTGTTGGAAGCGTATGTCTTGCGTACGCAGACTTGAGCGTGCCCTGGCCTGAGCGTACGCAGACTTGAGCATCCCCTGGCCTGAGCGTACGCAGACTTGAGCGTGCCCTGGCCTGAGCGTACGCAGACTTGAGCGTGCCCTGGCCTGAGCGTACGCAGACTTGAGCGTGCCCTGGCCTGAGCGAACACAGACGTGAGTGTGCCCTGGCCTGAGCGTACGCAGACTTGAGCGTGCCCTGGCCTGAGCGTACGCAGACTTGAGCGTGCCCTGGCCTGAGCGTACGTATGTCCTAAGCGTACGCTGACTTGAGCGTACGCATGCCCCTTGCGTACGCTGTCTTGAGCGTACGCATACCCCTTGCGTACGCTGTCTTGAGCGTACGCATGAACCTTGCGTATGCTGTCTTGAGCGTACGCTACCCCTTACTTCCCCCCCTTGGGTGCCTTATGTCCCCATATTCCCCTTTTATGAATTTGCAGCCATTTTATATCCTTACGCTTTTGATGTAAACTTGACATGAACCCGATATGATCATGACAGTATTTATGAATGTTAATCGGAACAAGGCTTACTGATGGAATTTTATGATTAGTGACCCGCCGTGGTACACTCTTGACAAGTAATTTGACATGATAATTCTTGATGGTGGTCCGTCGTGACGCACCCTTGCCTTGATAAGTAATCTTGATAAGTAACATGACATGATGGCGACCCACCGTGGTACACCCTTGACAAGTAATCTTGACATGATAACCTTGATACGCTGTTGCGACGGCTAACCTGACATGCTAAGTGAATTCTTGACACCGTGGGTGATTGTATTGAATATGCCTGTATAAGCAACTAGTCTTGTCTCGCATCATGTCTAGGACATGTATCCCTGGTTACCACGGTCAGGGATTCATACCAAATCTGACTAGGTTAATGACTAGATTGATCAAGAAGAGCATATAGAGAGGTATTCCGGCTACAAGCAATCCCGTTATCTGGGCGCCTTCCTTGATGGACTTGTAGCCTGCCGACGAGTAGGGCACATTTCCAGCTCACTGTTATGTGAGGCACTACATGAAACAATTACTATGCATACTGTCATGTGTTGCATCCAAGTCACCTTACAAGGCATGATAACTCTAAGCTTGAACCTTACGTCTGGATAACCTGGATAGTCTGCAGGGCTTGTGGCCGTAGGCGTACCTCATTGCATCTTGCTAGTAACTAAACTTGTGATAACCCTAGTTAGTTAAGTATCAAGCCGTACTCTTTGCTTGGCCGTGAATGATGGATGGAGTCCTATCTTGTCTAGTCTTGCCCAGATCCGGTACATGGATATCTCCGGACATGCTTGTTTATGCTTTACTTTATCGATAATTGGTTCGAGGCTAAGTTCTGTTCAGGTGAAGGGTTACAACCCCGGTCCTTGTTTGGTTTACGGGTTCTAACTTGGTCACCGGAATAGTCCTTTAGTTATCTTATCGTTTATCATCATGTTTTCTTTAACTCATGACTTATGTTATTTCATCTATGATTTATATGCTGACATGCTGGTTTTAGTTCTTAAGTGAAGCCTCCTTTGTGGCACTTGCTCTTTCTGGGATCTGACCCAGCTGGTTTTGTATGGTCAGATTTCGGAGCAGCTACCGAGGATCTTCGAACCTTCCTGCCAGATGGTGAACACTAGAAGGAATCCCGACAACGAGTGGGTTTTATTTTGCTCTCCCACTCCCTTGTAAAAATATTCTTTTGAGGCATTTAGCCGCCGAGCAAGTGTTAGCTCGTTTGCAACTTTATTTACTGTCTGCCTACGGGCTGTAGCATGATTGACAAATCCTAGGGTTGATCATGTATGACTTAAACTCTTGCTAGTCTTCGTATTTTGTATGACTAGCTTCATGATCATCTGAATATGTAATGTATGGGATGCCTTACTTTGTATGTCTGATGATCTACCATCTTGTTATATCTACTTGTTGCTTGAGATTGAGACACTAGGCTTGTTATTGACCTTAAGAGACTGATGGCTTGTAGTAAACCCTCATGCATCTAGACAGCCGTGACCGTATTACGATGTGAGATTCACTTCAATGTACGAAGCTGGCTGTGTCTGTCCCCCGCTCTCCTATATTCTGGTTCTGGGGCGTGACACGGTTTAAGTGGTGGCCCATGCAGGTCTTGTAGATCAAGATGTGTGAGGGCTTTACCGGATAGATGTCTCAATCAGCACTCGCCTTTGATCTCTACTCGTGCCTTCTGATCTTTCAGAATCCTTGACCTGATCACATGTTTATATCCTCGATCTATCATGGTCCTTTCTTATTGTTCCCTATGTCGTTTCCTTCAGCGGTATTGTTTCTGGTCCTACCGATCAGCAAGGCGGAGCACCTCCAGTGGACCAGCAGCAACCTGGAGACCAATCCCAGCATTCTGGAGTGGCCTCCCGAGTCATGCATTCCGGGGACCCCGAGCCCCCAGTTCAGCCAGTCCAGCCTGCAGAGCCTGACGATGGCACCTTGGTGGGTCTCATCAGGACATTGCTTGCATCTCAAGATCGTCGGGGCGATGCCCTGTACCAGGCAGTACAGGATGCCATGGGCCATGTTGGTTATCAAGGGAACAGTGTGGCTAGCAGTTTCAAGCGCCTCAACCCTCCCTTCTTTGATGGGAGTGAAGACGCTATTGCAGCCGATGCGTGGCTCCAGGATATTGAGATTATCTTAGATGCAGCCAAGACTCCAGAAGGAGAGAAAATAGCTGTGGTACGTCTACAGTTATTGGACCTAGCCCGCACCTGGTGGGCGATGATAGCAGTTGGTTTGGCAATGCCTGTTCCGTGGGCGGTATTCAGTGACAAGTTTCAGATCAAGTACTTCGATGCTGTGGCTCGGCATGACCTACAGACGAAGTTCACCAATCTCAGACAGATGAGCAGGACGGTCGATGGATATACGGCCGAGTTTTCAAGACTGAGTCGGTTTGCTTCCACTTTGGTGGCAGCCGAGTTTGATCGAGCGCAGCGGTTCCAGCCGGGACTCCACCTAGAGATCATTCTAGCAGTGGAGCAGTTTGAGCATCAGACCTTTGATGCTATTTTGCGGGCAGCTAAGAGGCATGAGTATACCTCGCAGAGAATTGTAGACAGAACTGGAGGACGGAAGCGGTCCCATGGTCAGATGATCCAGTCTTCAGCCCTAGCCCCGACAGCTAGGGCCTTGACCATTGGGGCTCCGAGGAGGGCAGCATCAGTTACGTCGGTTCAGCATTCGACTCGGACGTATCCTCAGCAGCAGAAGCGGAGGCAGTCTTCCACAATAGGCTGCACTCATTGTGGAAAGCCAGGGCATGTAGTGTCAGAATGTCGCCGAGCACAAGGATTGTGTTTGGCTTGTGGGGTACCGGATCACATGATAGGGTCCTGTCCACAGAGAGCCGGTTCATCCTCATCGGCCCAGACTATTTCCTCAGTGAGGGGACCAGCACCAGTGCAGCAGCAGCAGTATCAGCCTCCGAGACCATTGCCGCCTCAGGCTCAGGCATTCCAGCAGCAGCTACCGCAGCAGTATGCCCAGGTCCAAGCTCTGGTTCAGAACCGCCAGAGAGGTTTCCAGCAGAGGGGACCAGCACCCAGAGGGCACGATCAAGCGATGGCTTTGACCGTAGAGGAGGAGTTGGCATCAGGTGAGGTGGTGGCAGGTACCATTCTTGTCAACTTTTTTCCTGCATCAGTATTATTTGATTCAGGTGCATCGCATTCATTTATGTCTGCACAATTCACAACACGGATAGGACTGGAGCCCGAGTCATTATCAGTAAGGCTCAATATACTTACTGGTAACGGACTTATGGGTGTAGATAGGGTGTTTTCCTCGAGTCGAATCGTAGTCAGCGGTAGAGAGTTTCCCGCTAGGTTGATAGAGTTTCCGATGGCCGATTATGATATGGTCCTAGGAATAGATTGGTTGAGGGACCATTATGCTAGTATAGATTGCCATGCCGGCAAGATTATTTTTAGTGTTCCCGGTGAGCCAGAGTTTTCATTTTCTCGAGACGGAGTAGAACCTTCTTCCCCAGCATTACGGATGGCCGTAGCAGCAGCAGTTCAGTTTCCCAGAGTTGTAGAAGAGTTTCCTGACGTATTTCCCAAAGAGCTTCAAAGCATGCCACCAGAGAAAGAGATAGAATTCACTATCGATTTGATTCCAGGGACGACACCAGTGTCAGAGAGAGTCTATAGGATGGCACCATCAGAGTTGGAGGTCCTTTACAAGATGATTGAAGAACTTAGAACCAAGAGATTCATTCGTGCTAGTGGATCATCTTGGGGATCTCCGATGCTTCTTGTGAAGAAGAAGGATGGTACGTCAAGATTATGTGTTGATTATCGTACCTTGAACTCTGTAACCATTAAGAACAGATATCCTTTACAAAGGATAGATGATTTATTTGATCAGCTCAGGGGAGTGGTAGTATTCTCGAAGATTGACTTGCGGTCAGGGTACCATCAGATCAGAGTCAGAAAGCAGGACATCCCGAAGACAGCATTCAGATCTAGGTATGGACATTGGGAGTTCCTTGTTATGCCATTTGGAGCGACCAATACGCCGGCCGTATTCATGGACCTCATGAATCGTATCTTCATGGCCTATTTAGACCAGTTCGTGATAGTATTCATAGACGACATCTTAGTCTATAGCAAGAGCGAGGCAGAGCATGAGCAGCATCTTCGTGTAGTTCTTCAGATTCTCAAGGAGCACCAGTTGTACGGGAAGTTCAGTAAGTGCGAGTTTTGGTTGGATTATATCTCGTACTTGGGTCATATCATCACCAGAGGTGGAGTGGAAGTTGATCCCCAGAAGATAGTGGCTATAGAGACATGGCCAGTACCTAGCACCGTTACAGAAGTTCGGAGTTTCCTCGGATTGGCCGGCTATTACCGACGCTTTGTGTCAGACTTTGCTCGGATTTCAGCACCACTGACGCTGTTGACCCGTAAGGATGTGCAGTTTGCTTGGACAGCAGAGTGTCAGAGTTCATTTGAGAAGCTGAAGCAGAGATTGATGACGGCCCCCATTCTCACTCTTCCCGACGGGACGAAAGGATTTTCAGTTTATTGCGACGCATCCGGCAAGGGATTAGGATATGTCTTGATGCAGCATGGTAAGGTAGTCGCTTATGCGTCACGTCAACTTCGTGACCATGAGAGGAATTACCCAACCCATAACCTGGAGTTAGCAGCCGTAGTTTTTGTATTAAGACTTTGGAGACATTATTTGTATGGAGATCGGGTGGAGATTTTCACCGACCACAAGAGTGAAGTATGTGTTTACCCAGAAGGATCTTAATATGCGTCAGAGGAGATGGCTAGAGCTACTTGTGGATTATGACATCAGCTTGCAGTATCATCCTGGGAAGGCCAACGTGGTAGCAGATGCATTGAGCAGGAGAGCCGGAGTTTATTTTCTAACGGCGCAGCCAGAGTTGTTAACAGATCTTCAGAAGATGGGTATTGAAGTTGTTCTTCCTTCCAGTGTGGCATTGATGGCCAGTATGCAAGTTCAGTCCAGCATAGTTGAGAGGATCAAGTTAGCTCAGTCCACGGATTCTAAGCTTCAGCAGCTTAGGACAGAATGTATGGCAGGACAGAGACCAGAGTTATGCATTCATGAAGATGGTACACTCTGACATGGGAGGCGTCTTTGTGTACCTAGTGGTGATATCAGACAGGAGATCATGGCAGAAGCCCACAGTTCTCAATATTCTATTCACCCCGGCGGTACGAAGATGTATCGTGATATTTGACAGCATTTTTGGTGGAATGGCATGAAGAGGGAGATAGCCCGGTTTGTCGCTCGTTGTTTAGTTTGTCAACAAGTTAAGGTCGAACATCAGAGACCAGCTGGACTTCTTCAACCTTTACTGATCCCGGAATGGAAATGGAAGCACATTACCATGGATTTTGTAACTGGATTACCTAGATCCCCAGCTGGGAGGGATGCCATCTGGGTTATCGTTGATCGTCTCACGAAGGTAGCTCATTTTCTTCCTTTCAGAATCGGTCAGTCGACGGATCAGCTTGCAGAGATGTACCTCAGGCAGATAGTCAGATTACATGGAGTGCCAGTCAGTATTGTGTCCGACAGAGATTCAAGATTCACCTCGCACTTTTGGCGGAGTCTTCAAGAGAGTTTGGGGACTCATCTCAAGTTCAATTCAGCCTACCATCCGCAGACAGATGGTCAGTCAGAACGCACGATCCAGACTCTTGAAGACATGCTGCGGTCATGTACACTCGACTTCGGTGGTTCGTGGGAAGATCACCTGCATCTCATAGAGTTCTCGTACAATAACAGTTTTTAGACTAGTATCCAGATGGCACCTTTCGAGGCCTTGTACGACAGGAAGTGCAGATCTCCTTTAGCTTGGGACGATATCGGTGAGAGGCAAATACTTGGATCAGAGATGGTGACGCGTACTATTGAGGTGGTCAGACGAGTCAGAGATCATCTTCGAGTTGCCCAAGATCGCCAGCGTCATTGGGCCGATTCTCATCGGCGTCCCCTTGAATTTTTTGTCGACGACCACGTATTCCTTGGGATCTCGCCTACCCATGGCGTCATTCGATTCGGCGTACGGGGAAAGCTCAGTCCTAGGTATATAGGGCCATTTGATATTCTAGAGCGAGTAGGTGATGTATCCTATCGTCTCGCTCTTCCGCCGTCGTTACGTGAGGTACATGATGTCTTTCTTATATCCCAATTACGACGGTATATCCCGGATCCGAGTCATGTCCTTGATCATTCGGAATTGGTTGTTGGTACCAACCTTTCGTATGAGGAGAGACCCGTATCCATATTGGACCGGAGGGAGAAGATACTCAAGAACAAGACTATCAAGTTAGTCCGTGTTGCTTGGGGTCATCACTCTTTGGGTGAGTCAATATGGGAGCGTGAGGATGATATCCGATCGCGATATCCCGACCTGTTTGACTCGTAAGGTATAATGTCTTCTTATGCCTTATGCTTAAGTTCCTTGCTTGCATGAATGATTGCTTGATTGACTGCTAGTTCTGTACTGTCTGTAATTGATATAGCTTGCTCGACATCTCTAGCCTCTTGATTAAATTCCGAGGACGAAATTCTTTTAAGGTGGGTAGAGTTGTCACCCCCGTTTTTCGTTCTACGTATTTTTAGTATACGTATACGGAATCCTGACATATATTTTTATTTTCCTGCCTGGCTAGCTAATTTCAGTTTAATCTTGATTAGGTTCATCATAGCATGTAATGGTTTAACTTGGTTTATTTTGGGATGGCTTGGTTTATTCCTTGGTTCATTATGTTAAACCCACCACCATCCCCCTTTATAACCCACCTAACTTTTCTCTTTCCTCCACTTTCTCATTTACTCTTCTTCCTTCTCCATTAAATCCACCACCAACCAAGAACACCCCTTAGGCAAGTGCAACTTGCTTCCACAAGAGAGCCCATTTTATTGTTCCATTAGCTTCTCCTCATGTTTCTAAGACACATTAGAACTTGTCATTTTCCATTTTGAGGCTTAAGTTCTTGTAAATCTAGAATTTAGTTATGTTCGGATTTTGGTGGTTTTGGTCTATCAAACTTCTTTGTTTTCAAGTTTTGATGGTTCTATGTTGTAGGAAATTTTCTTCTACCTAATTTTGACCTTTGAAAAGTTGGATTTGGACTTGTTCTGACCAAGTTATGAACTTTTGAAGCTTTGGGTTCAACCATGGAGTTCTTGCTGGTTTGGAGAAGACAGTGAGCAGTGCACAGAGCTTTTTAGCTTACGCCACTGAGCTGCGTGCGCTCTTTAGTGTAGCGTACGTAGACTTGGGTACGCTTCCTGTTGGAAGTGTCTCTTGGGTACGCTTCCTGTTGGAAGCGTATGTCTTGCGTACGCAGACTTGAGCGTGCCCTGGCCTGAGCGTACGCAGACTTGAGCATCCCCTGGCCTGAGCGTACGCAGACTTGAGCGTGTCCTGGCCTGAGCGTACGCAGACTTGAGCGTGCCCTGGCCTGAGCGTACGCAGACTTGAGCGTGCCCTGGCCTGAGCGAACACAGACGTGAGCGTGCCCTGGCCTGAGCGTACGCAGACTTGAGCGTGCCCTGGCCTGAGCGTACGCAGACTTGAGCATGCCCTGGCTGAGCGTACGCAGACATGAGCGTGCCCTGGCCTGAGCGTACGCATGTCCTGAGCGTACGCTGACTTGAGCATACGTATGCCCCTTGCGTGCGCTGTCTTGTGCGTACGCATGACCCTTGCGTACGCTGTCCTGAGCGTACGCTACCCCTTGCTTCCCCCCCTTGGGTGCCTTATGTCCCCATATTCCCCTTTTATGAATTTGCATCCATTTTATATCCTTACGCCTTTGATGTAAACTTGACATGAACCCGATATGATCATGACAGTATTTATGAATGTTAATCGGAACAAGGCTTACTGATGGAATTTCATGATTAGTGATCCGCCGTGGTGCACTCTTGACAAGTAATTTGACATGATAATTCTTAATGGTGGTCCGTCGTGACGCATCCTTGCCTTGATAAGTAATCTTGATAAGTAACATGACATGATGGCGACCCGCCGTGGTGCACCCTTGACAAGTAATCTTGACATGATAACCTTGATATGCTGTTGCGACGGCTAACCTGACATGCTAAGTAAATTCTTGACACCGTGGGTGATTGTATTGAATATGCCTGTATAAGCAACCAGTCTTGTCTCGCATCATGTCTAGGACATGTATCCCTGGTTACCACGGTCAGGGACTCATACCGAATCTGACTAGGTTAATGACTAGATTGATCAAGTAGAGCATATAGAGAGGTATTCCAGCTACAAGCAATCCCGTTATCTGGGCGCCTTCCTTGATGGACTTGTAGCCTGCCGACGAGTAGGGCACATTTCCAGCTCACTGTTATGTGGGGCACTACATGAAACAATTACTATACACACTGTCATGTGTTGCATCCAAGTCACCTTACAAGGCATGATAACTCTAAGCTTGAACCTTGCGTCTGGATAACCTGGATAATCTGCAGGGCTTGTGGTCGTAGGCGTACCTCATTGCATCTTACTAGTAACTAAGCTTGTGATAACCCTAGTTAGTTAAGTATCAAGCCGTACTCTTTGCTTGGCCGTGAATGATGGATGGAGTTCTATCTTGTCTAGTCTTGCCCAGATCCGGTACATGGATATCTCCGGACATGCTTGTTTATGCTTTACTTTATCGATAATTGGTTCAAGACTAAGTTCTGTTCAAGTGAAGGGTTACAACCCCGGTCCTTGTTTGGTTTACGGGTTGTAACTTGGTTACCGGAATAGTCCTTTAGTTATCTTATCGTTTATCATCATGTTTCCTTTAACTCATGACTTATGTTATTTCATCTATGATTTATGTGCTGACATGCTGGTTTTAGTTCTTAAGTGAAGCCTCCTTTGTGGCACTTGCTCTTTCTGGGGTCTGACCTAGCTAGTTTTGTATGGCTAGAATTCGGAGCAGCTACCGAGGATCTCCCAACCTTCCTGCCAGATGGTGAACACTAGAAGGAATCCCGACAACGAGTGGGTTTTATTTTGCTCTTCCACTCCCTTGTAAAAATATTCTTTTGAGGCGTTTAGCCGCCGAGCAAGTGTTAGCTCGTTTGTAACTTTATTTACTGTCTGCCTACGGGCTGTAGCATGATTGACAAATCCTAGGGTTGATCATGTATGACTTAAACTCTTGCTAGTCTTCGTATTTTGTATGACTAGCTTCATGATCATCTGAATATGTAATGTATGGGACGCCTTACTTTATATGTCTGATGATCTACCATCTTGTTATATCTACTTGTTGCTTGAGATTGAGACACTAGGCTTGTTATTGACCTTAAGAGACTGATGGCTTGTTGTAAACCCTCATGCATCTAGACAACCGTGACCGTATTGCGATGTGAGATTCACTTCAATGTACGTAGCTGGCTGTGTCTGTCCCCCGCTCTCCTGTATTCTGGTTCGGGGGCGTGACAGTTTCACATCATTCTCATTGCCTCGTGGTTGTCCCACGATCACCCATTTGGCTTAAGCAGATGATATCCTTCTCTTCTCTGCTGGGGATCTTCGTTCAGTATCAAAGATCACTGACTTATTGTCTACTTATGAGGCTATCTCGGGACAACTCATCAACAAGGCTAAGTCTTCTATCTATATTTCGAAGAACATTCTGAGTGAGAAGGGCACGGAGCTGGCTGATAGAACAGGTTTTCAGATTGGAATGCCACCATTTACGTATCTCGGCTGTCCTCTAATGGCCGGGCAGCGCAATGGAGGAATGTACGAAGAACTTCTCAACCACATCAGGGTTAAATTAGAGGGTTGGCACAACAAAATCCTATCTCCAGGAGGGAAGCTAGTATTGATCAAGGCTGTTTTGACATCCATTCCAGTCTACACATTAGCAACATGCAATCCGCCTCTTGCGGTTCTTCGTCGAATGGAGGGTATGTTCTCTAGCTTCTTCTGGGGTGCTCAGGATGGAATGGCTAAACGAACTTGACTAGGATGGGATCGAATTGCTAGAACTAACAGGAAGGAGGCCTAGGAATCAAAAGATTAGAGGATATGCTGAATGCTTTTACCATTAAACTGTGGTGGAAGTTCATGACCCAAAATAGTCTATGGACTACATTCTTCAAAGTTAAGTACTGCTCAACAGCTTCTCCAATTGATGTTCGTATAACATCTAATGCCTTCCATGTCTGGAAGAGACTTATATGTGGCAGAGATATGGCGCAACACAACATGTACCCGATTGGTTACAACTGGAGTTGGGGAATTCAAGCTAGGAAGTTCACTGTGGCTTCAGCGTGGGATGTCGCAAGGGTTCAGAGGCCTCTACTGCCAGATTTTGCTCATATATGGAACACCTGCATCCCGACCAAATGGACAGTGCTTCTTTGGAGGACTTTGCATAATAAACTTCCTACAGATGACAACATCGCACGTCTCGGTTTCAACCTTGCTTCGAAGTGTCACTGTTGCCTCAACAATGAGAACGAGACTCTGGAACACATTCTGCACAAAGGATACTTGGCCAAGGGCGTATGGGGAGTAATCCATCAAATATACAAAGTTCGTGACAGAGGCCGGACTCTTTTGGAGCGATTGCGCGATTGGTGGAGAAAGAAGAACAAGCACAAGAAGGCGATTGTTGCTGCTGCGGTGATTTGGGTATTATGGAAGGATAGAAACAAGAGTAGGTATGAAAACTCGGGTTTTACTCTTACTAAGCTGATCAATGAAGTCCATAGACAAGTGGAGAAGGCCACTATTAAATGTAGGCACTCTTAGTGCTTTTTGTTCTGACAATCATTTTGAATAAAGCTGGGTTTTGAAAATATATATATATATATATATATATATATATATATATATATTATTTACCAATAAAAATAATATTTCTAAGATAAACAAAAATTATTTTTCTAAAGAGGTTTCCATTTCGTATTTCATGTATAAAATATTTTAATATTTAACACAAACAAAAAAAATAAAAACCTTCAATCTCAAATTACATATATACTAAATCCTTTAATAACAAAAATACCTAAAAAATGCTTTTGGAGATTCAGGGGTTTTACAATAACTATGTGACTTGACTTTGTTCCTGTCCGGACTATCTGTGTTTGTGTTGGTATATCCTATATGTGTACTGAGGTACAATCTATGCGTGCACTGAGGTGCTATCCTATGTGCTAAGCGAATTCTATACTTTACATGTCAGTACATTCAGAGTCTCCAGCACATACATAATAAACCGTCAGTAATAATGAAGTGGGGTTGCTTGTTTGATTTATGGATTACACTAAGAATGGATCCATATGTGGAACACCATGAGCCAGTATGGATTCATACTTAGGGTACCCGTACTAGGTACGATATCTAAAGGGATAATCATGTGGCCACGTTGTGTGAATCCAAGACCAACATATAGCTTAACTAAGGAACTCAATCTTTTAGATGCACTGGAAAGGGAAAGAATCTCGAGGTCATGTTATACTAGCCAACCTAGGTCCCGCCCTGACGTGTCGGGTTGGCCGCCACAGATATTGTTTAAATATGCCTGTAGTGGATGGCAATATCTGACCCCATACGTGTTAAGAGTTATGCGTTCCGCACGGTAGCCCTACGGGGGACCGGTGCATAATCAATGTGCTACACGTTATATGATGGATTGGCTAGCCCTGCTAAAAATGACACGACCTGCGAATTCCTATAAACAACATTGCGGGGATAACCCCGCCAAATATAGAAAGCCGTAGGAATGATTGGCCACTCACAAAACTACTTTCTTGTGATCTGTATCTTCTATTAGTAGCCTAGAAACATGGACTGTCATAGAGCGTGGTCCAACTCATGTCCTTGTTTGGTTGTTGGGTTGGACTATCGTGCTATGAAAGGCTATGGACCAAAATTAAGACTAGAAGTCCCTAACTTGACCATGGTTATAGGATGTATCTTACCTCGGTACGATATTGGCATCGTTTTCTCTTTGTTTAGTTGTAAGGGTGCCGTATGGTGTCGATGATACGTTATAAGCCTATAACTCATGAGCCAAGACTTATTATTATGCATAGGATTCGTCTCTCTTATGTGCTACCCTGTGGTACTTGCTATTCGGGGATGACCCCATTGTTTTGTTTGGCTAGATCTAGTAGCAGAGCCCGAGGATCCAGTCTTCTTCCCAAACGACAATAGTGCATACTAGGAGCATGGCCGTCGGAGGACTCAAGTAGGTTTCTTCTCCACTACTCTAGTATCATCAGTTTTGTTATGGCATTTAGCTACCAGTACCTGTTTAGCCAGTTATTCTGGATCTTTAGTTTCCATGCATAATTGTAATTAAATTAGACTTCAGCTGAATATGATTATGTACTTATGACTCTCTGGGCTAGCTAACTTATAAAGCTAGCTCTTTATGATCATTTTGATAAAGCGTCGGGGATGCCTTACTGCTTTATCATATATGTTCATTAATTGTTGTTCCTTGCTTTTGAATAATTGAGACATAGATGTGATGCATGACCCTAGGCCACTTGATTATAGTATACACCCCCTTATCTTTTGACAGCCGTGATCGCTGTGTGATATCTTCGTACCCCATACAGTGTAGCTGGCCATGTATATCCCTGTATTTTGGTATTGGAGTGTGACAATATGGGGTCCGTTGGTAACGTTGTTTCTGCCACTTGGCCCATGGTGACGCTTCCTCCGCCTCCTTCCCCCGAATCGTTGGTGAGCAGGCCGGAGGAGGGGAAGATGCTGTTGAGGGCTAGGCAATGTCTTGACTATGTCGGTGTGCCTTTAGAGGACCTTGGTCGGCCCTTAGGTGATCCTCATGATTTCAGCTTCCTTCCTCCCGGAGAAAGGGAACTAGAGGAGCGGAGAGCGTCTTTCTGCCACCTTTTTTACACCGTTGGGATTTTGTCGCTCTGGGATCTTGTAGCTGTTATCGGCGAATCTGACCAGGGTTCTTTCTAGGGGCTTTCATTCTTTTTTTCAGGCCTTTGTGGCCTTGTTTTGTAACCCCTTTTTTTTATTAATAAAAGCTTCTTTTTTCACCACACTCTGTTTGTTATGCTTGAACTGTCGTTGTTTACTCTGTGTCCTGAGAAACTTCTGTTGAAAGGGATATTTGGAAAGTAGAGGATATCTTTTGGAGAACAATATAGGGTTTAGTGGACCTTCTCATCCATATCGTACCTAAGATGGGTACGGATAACAAGGGGAAGTAGTAGATGTTATCAGGGACCATATGGGTGTGATAATATTAGGAAGGAGTTCTTTGCTCAGAGGTAATGTGGACGCGGCAGGATTCCTGAATTATGCTACTACTTTGAGGATGAGTAGCTTGGGTAACTTGCTCAGAGGTGATGTGGACGTGGCAAGTTTTCGAGATTATAACGCTGCCTTTGGGTGTGCAGCGAGAATATCTTTCTCAGAGGTAATGTGGACTCAAGTATCCATGATCGGAGTATTGTTTTAGGGTAAACATCGAGAGTATTTTGCTTAGAGGTAATATGGATATGGCAAATGTACATCTCTTGATTTGGGAACAACTACTCAGAGGTGATGTGGACATGGTTATTTTTCGGAGAAAAAAGTCAGAGGTGATGTGGACGTGACTTTTTGATTATGATACCCTTGTGGGAGGTAGTAGAGGATACCTTTGACCTGAATGGGGTCAATAGGTGAGATACCATTGGGGCAGCTAGGTCGCAACTTCTCGGTCTTTATTTGACCCATTTGGAGACTTTTACCCCGTGGAGGAGATCGTAACTCCTCTGATCCCGTCTGTTCATGCCGACGTGAGTTGTACGACCGAGATTTTGATCAGAACCTTCTATGCGATCCTGAAGCAGGGGATTCATGGCTTTTTAGCAACAGGTCGCTCATTCTCTTGGGCGAGGTGTGGAGCTGAAGGATTGATCCAAACTCTCTAAGCTTTTCCTAGCCTGAAGCGCATAGTTGAATCCCTCCTTGCCAAGCTTAACTCAATGAAGTATGTCTTGGTAAGCTTCAGTGTGCCCAGGAGGCTGATGTAGACGCACTGGCCTCTTCCGAGCGCAAATCCGGGAGAGGGGTATTTTTGCCATTTTATATTTATATTATGTTGTGCGTAATTATTATTTTATATTGTGTATAGTTATTTATTAATATTGTATTAGTTATTACGGTTAGTGGCTAGCCTATTGGTTAGACTTGTGTTAGTGAATCAGCTAGACTAGACAATAGATTAGAGCCCAACAATTAGCATGACATGACTCATGAACCAACTTAATTTATCAGACCTAATTAGACTCATTAGTCATGACCCATTTAATTAGAATAAAGGTTAGACTATTTTTCGGAATCGGTCCAAATCCTTCCATGCAATTAATTAGCCACATGACAATATTAGAGGGCATGAAGGACATTCTAGATTAGCTAAACCTAGCCTATATGACCAGCCATGTATCGAGAGAGGGAGCCACTCTTTATTTTATTCCATAGTCTCATTTCTCTCATTTTTGGAGTTCTTCCCAAGTAGAGCCATTCCTCCACCATTTCCTCTCAAATTCTACTCATTCTCTCATCAATCTCTCTCATTCTCCATGCTAGAAGGAGCCTAGAAACTTGGAGACTATGAGCACAAGAAGATGAGTCCATTGCTAGGAGTTGTGTCCGGATCGTGTCCATTTGACTTTTTATTAGGAATCCATCTCTAATAGGTAAATTTTGGGATTAACCCTTGTAATTGATTCTAATTATAGTAATTAGTCATTTAGAAACCACTCATGCATTAGGGATACCCATGAGGAGAAGTTTGGGCTTCATTTGACCAATTTGGAAACTTTTATAAAGGTTTTTGTGGCATTTTTTGAGGAATTCCGAGAATGGTGCACCAAGTATTTGTCATTAAGTTTGTTAGGTCTATTTAGTGTAGAATTTGTTGTGTGTGTCTAGATTTGTGTCCATAAATGGATACGTGTAGGTCGTGTCATAATAAGGTAGGATACAAGATCAATTTGGGGGTTTTGGACCTCCAACACTTGTGGTGCACATGTCCTATTGGACACGACGCTTGACATTAGCTTAGAATTACACTAATTATGTTTGTTAGTATATTTTAGGCTTGCCTATGAAGTTTGATAGAATTCAGATGGTTTGGTAGAGTATCTTGGACGTATCGCAAGTTTGTGCCCATAGGGATTTTTGTGTCCTATTTGAGAAAAGATTTGGGGTACGTGTCCTAAATAGGATACATGGTATTGTGTCATGATATCTCATGGAACGCACGATTATAATTGAGTGTGCATGTATGTCTACTATATGTGTATATACTTGTATGTGTCTTGTGTGCATTGGGATGCATACATGTGACTTGTATGTGTATGTGTGTGTGTGCACTTGTGTACCTACACTAGTGTGTGTGTGTGTGTGCTCCTGTGTTAGCCTAATGAGTATATGTAGGGGTACACATGTTTGTGTATGTGTATAGAGTGGGTGGAAGTGTGCAAATGAGAGGGAAATGAGTGTGAATGTGTATAGGCTACATATGTGGTTACACCTATACATATATACAGGTGTGTGTCTGTGTGTTCCTATTATGAGTATAACCATGTGTGTTGAGTGATAGATAAAGTGTTAGGGAGTGACATATAGAGTGTCAAGAGGTGTAGGCCATGCGCAGGTCTGTGCAGCCTGTGCACTGGTGTGCATAGGGGGTTTGGCCTACAGCAGGGAATGTTCTGCATAGCAGCAGAGGGCAAGGACTTAGTTTTCCCCATGTTCAGTGTGCACTCGCACACAGGCGAGGAAGGAGAGAGTGTCAATCTATGCTTTAGGCAATGTTGCACTAGAGCTGCAGTTAGCTAGACTAAGCATGTACAGATGAGTGTAGGTTCCTACAAATATCTGGATGGGCATTAGCTTTCTAGGTGCAATTTACTGCAGTATGTCCGTTATGTAGTGTGACACAAAAGGGTTAACTAAGTTTAGGAGTTGGAGAGGTTAATTAGGTGCTTGGCCATGCAGTAGAATACTGTCACAACCCGTACCCGGTATAGGGGCACGAGTACGTAACAACGCCTATCCTACGCCGCAGAATCGGTGGTAGAACGTTGTTCTAGGTCGCTATCTATCAACTCACACAATGATATATTGTACCTGTCACAGATCTCAACTCTGAATGGATGACAAGTATAAGATATGATAATACTCAATGATAGTCTAAAGCACGATAAGATATCATAGAAGTCTACATAACTATAAAGACTCAACAAACCACAACTAAATAATATCTGAAACAAATCTCAAATACAAGTCAAATCATCAAATTATTACAATTCAAGTTCAAAACAGAGAGTCTAAACAAGTCCTTTAAACTAGGTCTCTCGGTCATTCCCGAGAATCTGGACCCAAGGTAGTTATTCCCTCTCGGATCTATAGTAGGTAGGGCACGTATCCTCTGGGCAAACATCTGAAAAAATAAACCCACTCGTTGCCAGGGTTCCGTCTAGTGGCCACCATCTGGCTGGAAGGTCGGTAGATCCTCTGGAGCTGCTCCAAAATCTGGCCATACAAAACCAGCTGGGTCAGACCCCAGAAAGAGCAAGTGCCACAAAGGAAGCTTCACTTAGGAACTAAAACCAGCAATCAGCACAACAGTATAAATAAAAGTAAGAAGTGGAAATAAAGAAAATACATCAGGATGATATACGACGAGATAACCATGGAACTTTTCAGATAACCAGGTTACAACCCGTAAACCAAACAAGGACCGGGGTTGTAACCCTTCGTCTGAACAGAACTTGAAATTCTCACCATTTATCGGTAAAATAAATACAAGCATTCTGTTCATGCAGTAGTTTGGAACAGGATCAGGACAAGGCTAGACAGGTTAGGCTCCATCCAATCACTTCACGGCCAAACAAGAACTACGGCTTGATACTTTAACTAACTAGGGTTGTCACAAGCCTAATTACTAACAAGATGCAGTGAGAATCTTCCACAGCCACAAGCCCTGCAGTCCATCCAGGTTACCCCGGTCGAAATTAGGGGTTGAATTCAGGTGGGTACACCATCCAGGAAACGCATGTACCCTTAAGTAGCTTGAAAGGTGCAACACATAACAGTGTGCTGGAAATGTGCCCTACTTGACGGCAGGCTACAGATCCCAGGCGCACCCAGGTAACGGGATTGCCTGTAGCTGGGAAATCTCTTTATGACTAATGTGTTAATCTAGTTATTAACCTTAGTCCATTTCAATAGGTACTCCTGACCGTGGTACTCAGGAGCTCCCTCCCTAGACATGATGCAAGACAGGACTGGTTTATTTGTACAAGCACAATCGCCCACGGTGTCCATGTTATTATACAGGTAATGTCATGTCAGGTAGCCGTCGCAACAGCTTATCAGATATATCACGTCAGGTTTATCATGTCAAGTGTTCTTGTCAGGAGTGCGCCACGACGGACCACTATCAGGTCATGTCAGGTTTTCTTGTCAAGAGTGCACCACTATGGGTCACTATCGTGTCATGTTCAGGTATCATTTCCAAACATATTAAACAAATCCATGATTATCAAGTTCATGACAAAAGGCGTAAGGATATAAAATAGACGTAAAATATCTAATAAAATATCAATATTCAGGGCTATAGAAGAGCCATGCGGCTAAGGCCTATGCGGCCAGGAATGATCACATATGGCTGGAAGAGAACAGTCCATGCGGCTGAATGGATATGGGTTCATGCGGCCCGAAATTCGAGTTCATGCGGCTCGGAAAGGTCGATCTCAAGGCAGTACGGGCGTGCGGTGCATGTGGCTGCAGGAGCTCATGCGGTCAGGAATGGAGGGGTCTCATGCGGCTGAAGGGAATCAGGATCTATGCGGCTCGGGATCAGTCAGTCATGCGGCTGAGAGGACTCGGGTCCTCATGCGGCAGCGGAAGACTACGGTCTATGCGGCTCACGAGTATTGGAGTTCATGCGGCTCGGGATGGGCGAAGTCCCATGCGGTAGTGGGGATCAATGCCTATGCGACTGGGAGCAAGGGTGCATATGCGGTTCGGGAAGAAGGGCCCCATGCGGCCGAACTAAATACTTGCCGCATGAACTTGTCATGCGGTCAAGTCCAGTTGATAGTGCATGCGGTTTCGAAGCTGACTTGCCGCATGAATATTCATGCGGTCAAGTGCTATCATGCGGCTCGGAACTGTGCTTCTTCTCCAAATTTCCGAGAAGAAGTATACCATAAGCCATGGCTTCCAAGCTGCATAACTCTATCATCCGGAGCCCAGATCCGAACTTCCATAGGTCAAAATGGGGTAGAACGAGATTCTCTACAACATGGAACCATCAAAACTAGGAAATAACAAGATTAAGTAGATCAAAACCCAAAAATCCAAAAATAAAGTAAATATAGATCTACAAGAATCTAGCCATGGAAAGTGAAAATGCCAAGTTCTAAAGCTAGTCAAAATGATGTAAGGAAGAGAATGAAGCAATAAAATTGGAGTTCCTCCATGAAGCAAGTTGCACTTGCCTAGACCTCTCTCTTCTCTCTCTGGTAGGTAAGAAGTAAATGAGGAAGAAGAAGATGAGTAATGAAGAGAGAGAAAAAAGAAATGGCAATAAATATCAAAGGTGGTGGTAGGTAGGGGGTTCATCCATGGTTCATGATAGACCAAAGAAAACCGAACCAAGCCAAGAAATAACCAAGCCAAGAAGCAAGCTAAACAAGAAATCATGCAATACAGAATAAAATACGTACACGTATTCCAAAAATACTTAATACGGACAACAGGCATTACAACTCTACCCACCTTAAAAGAATTCCGTCCTCGAAATTTAATCAAGAGGCTAGAGGAGCAATGACAAGCTATACTAATAACAAGCAAGCTATACTAGACAATCGATCAATCATGCAAGCAAGGAATCGAAGGCATGAGGCATAAGAAAGACATTATACCTCACGAGTCAAACTAGTCGGGATATCGCGATCGGATATCATCCTCACGCTCCCATGTTGACTTCCCCAAAGAGTGATGACCCCAAGCAACCCGGACTAACTTGATAGTCTTGTTCTTGAGGATCTTCTCTCTCCGGTCCAATATAGACACGGGCCTCTCCTCATACGAAAGGTTGGTACCAACAACCAATTCCGAATGATCTAGGATGTGGCTCGGGTCCGGAATATACCGTCGTAATTGGGATACATGGAACACGTCATGCACCTCGCTTAGCGACAGCGGAAGAGCGAGACGATAGGACATATCTCCTATCCGCTCCAGAATGTCAAATGGCCCTATATACCTAGGACTAAGCTTTCCCCGTACGCCGAAACGAATGACGCCACGGTTAGGCGAAATCCTCAGGAATACATGGTCACCGACCGAAAAGTCGAGAGGGCGCCGATGAGAATCGGTCCAATGGCGCTGGCGATCTTGGGCAACTCGAAGATGATCTCTGACCCTTCTGACCACTTCAACTGTCTGAGCGATCATTTCTTGACCAAGCATCTGTCTCTCTCCAACATCATCCCAGGCTAACGGAGATCTGCACTTCCTACCATATAGTGCCTCGAACGGTGCCATCTGGATACTGGCCTGGAAACTGTTGTTGTACGAGAATTCCACCAGGTGTAAGTGATCTTCCCATGAACCACCGAAGTCAAGTGTGCAAGACCGCAACATGTCTTCAAGAGTCTGGATCGTACGCTCCGACTGACCATCTGTCTGCGGATGATACGCTGAACTAAACTGGAGACGAGTTCCCAAACTCTCCTGCAGGCTACGCCAAAAGTGCGACGTAAATCTTGAATCTCGGTCCGAGGTGATACTGACTGGCACTCCGTGCAATCTGACAATCTGTCGGAGATATATCTCTGCTAACTGAGCCGTCGACTGACCAACTCTGAACGGGAGGAAGTGAGCTACCTTCGTGAGCCGATCAACTATAACCCAGATAGCATCTCTGCCAGCTGGGGATCTAGGTAATCCAGTCACGAAATCCATGGTCACATGCTCCCACTTCCATTCTGGAATCGGCAAAGGCGGAAGAAGTCCAGCCGGTCTATGATGTTCAGCTTTAACTTGTTGCCAAACCAAACATCGAGAGACAAACCGAGCTATCTTCCGCTTCATGCTATTCCACCAGAAGTGCTGACGGATATCTCGGTACATTTTTCTACTGCCAGGATGGATGGAATACTGAGAACTGTGCGCCTCTGCCATGATCTCTTGTCTGATTTCTCTACTGGGCACACAAAGATGCTTACCATGTCGAAGTGTACCATCCTCATGAATTCACAACTCTGGTCTTCGTCCTGCCTCACACTCTGCTCTAAGTCGCTGAAGCTTAGAATCTGCTGACTGCGCCATTCGGATCCTATCGACTATAGTGGACTGAACCTGTATACTGGCCATCAATGCCACACTGGAAGGGAGAACAACTTCAATACCCATCTTCTGAAGATCTGCTAACAGCTCTGGTTACGCTGTTAGGAAATAAACTCCTGCTCAATGCATCTGCTACGATGTTGGCCTTCCCAGGATGATACTGTAGGTTGACATCATAATCCACAAGAAGCTCCAGCCATCTTCTCTGACGCATGTTAAGATCCTTCTGGGTGAAAACATACTTCAGGCTCTTGTGATCGGCGAAAATCTCCACCCTGTCCCCATACAAGTAGTGCCTCCACAACTTAAGTGCAAACACCACTGCTGCCAGCTCCAAGTCATGGGTTGGGTAATTCCTCTCATGATCACGAAGTTGTCGTGACGTATAAGCTATTACCTTCCCATGCTGCATCAGAACACATCCTAAACCTCTGCCTGAAGCATCACAGTACACTGAGAATCCTTCGGTCCCATCTGGAAGCGTGAGAATAGGAGCTGTTATCAGGCCTCGCTTCAACTGCTCAAAAGAACTCTGACACTCCGCTGTCCAAGCAAACTGCGCATCCTTACGAGTCAACTGGGTCAACGGCGCTGATATCCGAGCAAAATCTGATACAAACCGCTGGTAATAGCCGACCAATCCAAGGAAACTGCGAACTTCTACAACTGTGCTGGGCACCGGCCATGACTCAATAGCCACAATCTTCTGGGGATCGACTTCTACTCCTCCTCTGGTGATGATATGACCCAAGTACGAAATGCGATCAAGCCAGAACTCGCATTTACTAAACTTGGCATACAACTGGTGCTCCCTGAGAATCTGAAGAACCACACGGAGATGCTGCTCATGCTCCGCATCACTCTTGCTGTAGACCAGGATGTCATCCAAGAACACAATCACAAACTGATCCAAGTATGGCATGAAGATGCGATTCATGAGGTCCATGAATACTGTCGACGCATTGGTTGCTCCAAAGGGCATAACAAGGAACTCCCAATGCCCATATCTCGATCTAAAAGCTGTCTTCGGGATGTCCTGCTCTCTGACTCTGATCTGATGATAACCTGAGCGCAAATCAATCTTCGAGAATACTGAAGCCCCCTTGAGTTGATCAAACAAGTCATCTATCATCGGAAGAGGGTACCTGTTTTTGATTGTCACTGAGTTCAAGGTACGATAATCAACACATAACCTGGACGTACCATCCTTCTTTTTCACAAGAAGCATCGGGGCTCCCCAAGGCGATCCACTAGCACGAATAAATCCCTTGGCTCGAAGTTCTTCAATCATCTTGTACAAGATCTCTAATTCTGACGGCACCATCCTGTAGACTCTCTCTGACACTGGGGTTGTCCCGGGAATCAAGTCTATGTTAAACTCGATCTTCCGCTCTGGAGGCATACCTAGTAGCTCTTCTGGGAAAACATCTGGAAACTCCTCGACTATCCTGGGCAACTGCACTGCTGCTACTGCCATCCGTAATACTGGAGGAGAAGGTTCAACTGCTCCTCTGGAAAAGGAAAACTCTGGCTCGCCTGGAATGCTAAAAACAACCCTACCAATATGGCAGTCTATTCTAGCATACTGGTTCCTCAACCAATCCATCCCTAAGACCACATCATAATCGGCCATCGAAAACTCTATCAATCTAGCGGGGAATTCTCTACCGCTAACTACGATCCGACACGAGGAAAACACTCTATCTACTCCCATAAGTCCGTTACCAGTAAGTATATTGAGCCTTACTGATAATGACTCGGGCTCCAATCCTATCCGTGTCACGAATCGTGCAGACATAAAAGAATGCGATGAACCAGAATCAAATAAAGCTGAAGCTGGAAATGAGTTGACAAGAATAGTACCTGCCACTAGCTCACCTGGTGCCAATCCTTCCTCTGCGGTCATTACCATAGCCTGACCGTGCCCTCGGGGTGTTGGTCCCCTCTGCTGGAATCCTCGCTGCCTGCTCTGACTCAAGGCTTGGGCTTGTGCATGCTGCTGGGGATTCTGCTGCTGGAACATCTGGGACTGAGGTGGCAAGGTCCTCGACAATGGGTACTGCTGCTGCTGCTGCTGCTGGACCGGTGCTGGTCCTCTCACCGAAGAGCTAGAAAGGTTGGACGATGATGAACCACCCCTGTTCGGGCAGGATCCAACCCTATGGTCTGGTGCTCCACAAACCAGACACAATCCCTGTGCCCTACGACACTCTGCCACTACATGGCCTGGCTTCCCACAATAAGAACATCCCACTGCGGAAGACTGCTTCTGCTTCTGCTGCTGCTGAGGGTACGTCGGGATAGAATGTTGAACCGACGTTACTGAGGCCGCTCGCCTCGGAGCTCCAATAGTCAAAGCCCTGGCTGTCGGGGCTGGTACTGAAGACTGATTCATCTGGCCGTGAGATCTCTTTCGACCTCCGGTCCTATCCACAATCCTCTGGGAGGTATACTCATGCCTCCGGGCTGCTCTCAAGACTGCATCAAAAGTCTGATGCTCAAACTGTTCAACAACCAACAAAATCTCTAGGTGAAGCCCCTGCTGGAATTGCTGGGCTCTATCATACTCGGTTGCCACCAAGGTGGGAGCAAACCGACTGAGTCTCGAAAACTCGACCGCATATCCATCGACCGTCCTGCCTCCTTGCTTCAGATTGGTGAACCTGGTCTGCAGATCATACCGAGCCACGGCATCGAAATACTTGGTCTGGAATCTCTCTCTGAATACTGCCCAAGCAATGGGTGTTGCTAATCCAACGGCCTGCGCTGCCCACCAGCTGCGGGCAAGATCTAACAACTGCAGGCGCACAACGGCCACCTTCTCGTTCTCTGGAGTCCTGGCTGCTTCGAGAATCACCTCAGTGTTCTGAAGCCAAGCATCTGCTGCGATAGCATCTTCACTACCGTCGAAGAATGGAGGGTTCAAGCGCTTGAAGCCGTTGGCCGCGCTGTTACCCTGATGACCGCCCCGGGTCAAAGCATCCGCCACTTCCTGTTGCAAGGCATCTCCACGACGATCTTGAGAAGCTATCAAGGTCTTGACGAGTCCTACTAATGTGCCATCATCAGGCTGGACAGGCTGGACTGGCTGGACTGGTGGCTCTCCATCAGAAGGCACGACTCTGGAGGCTACTCCGGAATGCTGGGCTTGATCCCCAGGTTGCTGCTGGTCCGCGGGAGGTGCTCCACCTTGCTGGTCGGTAGGACCACGAACAATATCGCTGAAGAAGACGATATAGGGAACAATAAGGAAGGATCAGGACAGATCAACGATACAAGCATATAATCAGGACAAGAATCCAGGAATTCAGAAGATACGAGCATAGATCAAGGACGAATACTGATTGAGACATCTATTCGGTAAACCCTCACATATCTTGATTTACAAGACCTGCATGGGCCACCACTTAAACCATGTCACGCCCCAGAACCAGAATACTGGAGAGCGGGGACAGACATAGCCAGCTACGTATATTGAAATGGATTCCATCTCGCTATACGGTCACGGCTGTCTAGATACATGAGGGTTTACTACAAGCCAACAGTCTCCTATGGTCATGAACAAGCCTAGTGTCTCAATCACAAGCAAGTAAGTAAATGTTACAAGATGTATGATCATTAAATATACAATAATAAGGCGTCCCAAATATTACATATTCAGCTGATCATGAAGCTAGTCCTTACAAAATGTGAGGACTAGCAAGAGTTTAGTCATACATGATCAACCCTAGGATCTGTCAATCATGTTACAGCCCGTAGGCAGACAGTAAGTAAAGTGCAATCGAGCTAAACAGGTGCTCGTCGGCTAAACGCCTCAAAAGAATATTTTTACAATAAAGTGGAAGATCAAAAATAAACCCACTCGTTGCCAGGGTTCCGTCTAGTGGCCACCATCTGGCTGGAAGGTCGGTAGATCCTCTGGAGCTGCTCCGAAATCTGGCCATACAAAACCAGCTGGGTCAGACCCCAGAAAGAGCAAGTGCCACAAAGGAAGCTTCACTTAGGAACTAAAACCAGCAATCAGCACAAGAGTATAAATAAAAGTAAGAACTGGAAATAAAGAAAATACATCAGGATGATATACGACGAGATAACCATGGAACTATTCAGATAACCAGGTTACAACCCGTAAACCAAACAAGGACCGGGGTTGTAACCCTTCGTCTGAACAGAACTTGGAATTCTCACCATTTATCGGTAAAATAAATACAAGCATTCTGGTCATGCAGTAGTTTGGAACAGGATCAGGACAAGGCTAGATAGGTTAGGCTCCATCCAATCACTTCACGGCCAAGCAAGAACTACGGCTTGATACTTTAACTAACTAGGGTTGTCACAAGCCTAATTACTAACAAGATGCAGTGAGAATCTTCCACAGCCACAAGCCCTGCAGTCCATCCAGGTTACCCAGGTCGAAATTAGGGGTTGAATTCAGGTGGGTACACCGTCCAGGAAACGCATGTACCCTTAAGTAGCTTGAAAGGTGCAACACATAACAGTGTGCTGGAAATGTGCCCTACTCGACGGCAGGCTACAGATCCCAGGCGCGCCCAGGTAACGGGATTGTCTGTAGCTGGGAAATCTCTTCATGACTAATGTGTTAATCTAGTTATTAACCTTAGTCTATTTCAATAGGTACTCCTGACCGTGGTACTCAGGAGCTCCCTCCCTAGACATGATGCAAGACAGGACTGGTTTATTTGTACAAGCACAATCGCCCACGGTGTCCATGTTATTATATAGGTCATGTCATGTCAGGTAGCCGTCGCAACAGCTTATCAGATATATCACGTCAGGTTTATCATGTCAAGTGTTCTTGTCAGGAGTGCGCCACGACGGACCACTATCAGGTCATGTCAGGTTTTCTTGTCAAGAGTGCACCACTATGGGTCACTATCGTGTCATGTTCAGGTATCATTTCCAAACATATTAAACAAATCCATGATTATCAAGTTCATGACAAAAGGCGTAAGGATATAAAATAGACGTAAAATATCTAATAAAATATCAATATTCAGGGCTATAGAAGAGCCATGCGGCTAAGGCCTATGCGGCCAGGAATGATCACATATGGCTGGAAGAGAACAGCCCATGCGGCTGAATGGATATGGGTTCATGCGGCCCGAAATTCGAGTTCATGCGGCTCGGAAAGGTCGATCTCAAGGCAGTACGGGCGTGCGGTGCATGTGGCTGCAGGAGCTCATGCGGTCAGGAATGGAGGGGTCTCATGCGGCTGAAGGGAATCAGGATCTATGCGGCTCGGGATCAGTCAGTCATGCGGCTGAGAGGACTCGGGTCCTCATGCGGCAGCGGGAGACTACGGTCTATGCGGCTCACGAGTATTGGAGTTCATGCGGCTCGGGATGGGCGAAGTCCCATGCGGTAGTGGGGAGCAATGCCTATGCGACTGGGAGCAAGGGTGCATATGCGGTTCGGGAAGAAGGGCCCCATGCGGCCGAACTAAATACTTGCCGCATGAACTTGTCATGCGGTCAAGTCCAGTTGATAGTGCATGCGGTTTCGAAGCTGACTTGCCGCATGAATATTCATGCGGTCAAGTGCTATCATGCGGCTCGGAACTGTGCTTCTTCTCCAAATTTCCGAGAAGAAGTATACCATAAGCCATGGCTTCCAAGCTGCATAACTCTATCATCCGGAGCCCAGATCCGAACTTCCATAGGTCAAAATGGGGTAGAACGAGATTCTCTACAACATAGAACCATCAAAACTAGGAAATAACAAGATTAAGTAGATCAAAACCCAAAAATCCAAAAATAAAGTAAATATAGATCTACAAGAATCTAGCCATGGAAAGTGAAAATGCCAAGTTCTAAAGCTAGTCAAAATGATGTAAGGAAGAGAATGAAGCAATAAAATTGGAGTTCCTCCATGAAGCAAGTTGCACTTGCCTAGACCTCTCTCTTCTCTCTCTGGTAGGTAAGAAGTAAATGAGGAAGAAGAAGATGAGTAATGAAGAGAGAGAAAAAAGAAATGGCAATAAATATCAAAGGTGGTGGTAGGTAGGGGGTTCATCCATGGTTCATGATAGACCAAAGAAAACCGAACCAAGCCAAGAAATAACCAAGCCAAGAAGCAAGCTAAACAAGAAATCATGCAATACAGAATAAAATACGTACACGTATTCCAAAAATACGTAATACGGACAACAGGCATTACAACTCTACCCACCTTAAAAGAATTCCGTCCTCAAAATTTAATCAAGAGGCTAGAGGAGCAATGACAAGCTATACTAATAACAAGCAAGCTATACTAGACAATCGATCAATCATGCAAGCAAGGAATCGAAGGCATGAGGCATAAGAAAGACATTATACCTCACGAGTCAAACTAGTCGGGATATCGCGATCGGATATCATCCTCACGCTCCCATGTTGACTTCCCCAAAGAGTGATGACCCCAAGCAACCCGGACTAACTTGATAGTCTTGTTCTTGAGGATCTTCTCTCTCCGGTCCAATATAGACACGGGCCTCTCCTCATACGAAAGGTTGGTACCAACAACCAATTCCGAATGATCTAGGATGTGGCTCGGGTCCGGGATATACCGTCGTAATTGGGATACATGGAACACGTCATGCACCTCGCTTAGCGACAGCGGAAGAGCGAGACGATAGGACATATCTCCTATCCGCTCCAGAATGTCAAATGGCCCTATATACCTAGGACTAAGCTTTCCCCGTACGCCGAAACGAATGACGCCACGGTTAGGCGAAATCCTCAGGAATACATGGTCACCGACCGAAAAGTCGAGAGGGCGCCGATGAGAATCGGTCCAATGGCGCTGGCGATCTTGGGCAACTCGAAGATGATCTCTGACCCTTCTGACCACTTCAACTGTCTGAGCGATCATTTCTTGACCAAGCATCTGTCTCTCTCCAACATCATCCCAGGCTAACGGAGATCTGCACTTCCTACCATATAGTGCCTCGAACGGTGCCATCTGGATACTGGCCTGGAAACTGTTGTTGTACGAGAATTCCACCAGGTGTAAGTGATCTTCCCATGAACCACCGAAGTCAAGTGTGCAAGACCGCAACATGTCTTCAAGAGTCTGGATCGTACGCTCCGACTGACCATCTGTCTGCGGATGATACGCTGAACTAAACTGGAGACGAGTTCCCAAACTCTCCTGCAGGCTACGCCAAAAGTGCGACGTAAATCTTGAATCTCGGTCCGAGGTGATACTGACTGGCACTCCGTGCAATCTGACAATCTGTCGGAGATATATCTCTGCTAACTGAGCCGTCGACTGACCAACTCTGAACGGGAGGAAGTGAGCTACCTTCGTGAGCCGATCAACTATAACCCAGATAGCATCTCTGCCAGCTGGGGATCTAGGTAATCCAGTCACGAAATCCATGGTCACATGCTCCCACTTCCATTCTGGAATCGGCAAAGGCGGAAGAAGTCCAGCCGGTCTATGATGTTCAGCTTTAACTTGTTGCCAAACCAAACATCGAGAGACAAACCGAGCTATCTTCCGCTTCATGCTATTCCACCAGAAGTGCTGACGGATATCTCGGTACATTTTTCTACTGCCAGGATGGATGGAATACTGAGAACTGTGCGCCTCTGCCATGATCTCTTGTCTGATTTCTCTACTGGGCACACAAAGATGCTTACCATGTCGAAGTGTACCATCCTCATGAATTCACAACTCTGGTCTTCGTCCTGCCTCACACTCTGCTCTAAGTCGCTGAAGCTTAGAATCTGCTGACTGCGCCATTCGGATCCTATCGACTATAGTGGACTGAACCTGTATACTGGCCATCAATGCCACACTGGAAGGGAGAACAACTTCAATACCCATCTTCTGAAGATCTGCTAACAGCTCTGGTTACGCTGTTAGGAAATAAACTCCTGCTCAATGCATCTGCTACGATGTTGGCCTTCCCAGGATGATACTGCAGGTTGACATCATAATCCACAAGAAGCTCCAGCCATCTTCTCTGACGCATGTTAAGATCCTTCTGGGTGAAAACATACTTCAGGCTCTTGTGATCGGCGAAAATCTCCACCCTGTCCCCATACAAGTAGTGCCTCCACAACTTAAGTGCAAACACCACTGCTGCCAGCTCCAAGTCATGGGTTGGGTAATTCCTCTCATGATCACGAAGTTGTCGTGACGCATAAGCTATTACCTTCCCATGCTGCATCAGAACACATCCTAAACCTCTGCCTGAAGCATCACAGTACACTGAGAATCCTTCGGTCCCATCTGGAAGCGTGAGAATAGGAGCTGTTATCAGGCCTCGCTTCAACTGCTCAAAAGAACTCTGACACTCCGCTGTCCAAGCAAACTGCGCATCCTTACGAGTCAACTGGGTCAACGGCGCTGATATCCGAGCAAAATCTGATACAAACCGCTGGTAATAGCCGACCAATCCAAGGAAACTGCGAACTTCTACAACTGTGCTGGGCACCGGCCATGACTCAATAGCCACAATCTTCTGGGGATCGACTTCTACTCCTCCTCTGGTGATGATATGACCCAAGTACGAAATGCGATCAAGCCAGAACTCGCATTTACTAAACTTGGCATACAACTGGTGCTCCCTGAGAATCTGAAGAACCACACGGAGATGCTGCTCATGCTCCGCATCACTCTTGCTGTAGACCAGGATGTCATCCAAGAACACAATCACAAACTGATCCAAGTATGGCATGAAGATGCGATTCATGAGGTCCATGAATACTGTCGACGCATTGGTTGCTCCAAAGGGCATAACAAGGAACTCCCAATGCCCATATCTCGATCTAAAAGCTGTCTTCGGGATGTCCTGCTCTCTGACTCTGATCTGATGATAACCTGAGCGCAAATCAATCTTCGAGAATACTGAAGCCCCCTTGAGTTGATCAAACAAGTCATCTATCATCGGAAGAGGGTACCTATTTTTGATTGTCACTGAGTTCAAGGTACGATAATCAACACATAACCTGGACGTACCATCCTTCTTTTTCACAAGAAGCATCGGGGCTCCCCAAGGCGATCCACTAGCACGAATAAATCCCTTGGCTCGAAGTTCTTCAATCATCTTGTACAAGATCTCTAATTCTGACGGCACCATCCTGTAGACTCTCTCTGACACTGGGGTTATCCCGGGAATCAAGTCTATGTTAAACTCGATCTTCCGCTCTGGAGGCATACCTAGTAGCTCTTCTGGGAAAACATCTGGAAACTCCTCGACTATCCTGGGCAACTGCACTGCTGCTACTGCCATCCGTAATACTGGAGGAGAAGGTTCAACTGCTCCTCTGGAAAAGGAAAACTCTGGCTCGCCTGGAATGCTAAAAACAACCCTACCAATATGGCAGTCTATTCTAGCATACTGGTTCCTCAACCAATCCATCCCTAAGACCACATCATAATCGGCCATCGAAAACTCTATCAATCTAGCGGGGAATTCTCTACCGCTAACTACGATCCGACACGAGGAAAACACTCTATCTACTCCCATAAGTCCGTTACCAGTAAGTATATTGAGCCTTACTGATAATGACTCGGGCTCCAATCCTATCCGTGTCACGAATCGTGCAGACATAAAAGAATGCGATGAACCAGAATCAAATAAAGCTGAAGCTGGAAATGAGTTGACAAGAATAGTACCTGCCACTAGCTCACCTGGTGCCAATCCTTCCTCTGCGGTCATCACCATAGCCTGACCGTGCCCTCGGGGTGTTGGTCCCCTCTGCTGGAATCCTCGCTGCCTGCTCTGACTCAAGGCTTGGGCTTGTGCATGCTGCTGGGGATTCTGCTGCTGGAACATCTGGGACTGAGGTGGCAAGGTCCTCGACAATGGGTACTGCTGCTGCTGCTGCTGCTGGACCGGTGCTGGTCCTCTCACCGAAGAGCTAGAAAGGTTGGACGATGATGAACCACCCCTGTTCGGGCAGGATCCAACCCTATGGTCTGGTGCTCCACAAACCAGACACAATCCCTGTGCCCTACGACACTCTGCCACTACATGGCCTGGCTTCCCACAATAAGAACATCCCACTGCGGAAGACTGCTTCTGCTTCTGCTGCTGCTGAGGGTACGTCGGGATAGAATGTTGAACCGACGTTACTGAGGCCGCTCGCCTCGGAGCTCCAATAGTCAAAGCCCTGGCTGTCGGGGCTGGTACTGAAGACTGATTCATCTGGCCGTGAGATCTCTTTCGACCTCCGGTCCTATCCACAATCCTCTGGGAGGTATACTCATGCCTCCGGGCTGCTCTCAAGACTGCATCAAAAGTCTGATGCTCAAACTGTTCAACAACCAACAAAATCTCTAGGTGAAGCCCCTGCTGGAATCGCTGGGCTCTATCATACTCGGTTGCCACCAAGGTGGGAGCAAACCGACTGAGTCTCGAAAACTCGACCGCATATCCATCGACCGTCCTGCCTCCTTGCTTCAGATTGGTGAACCTGGTCTGCAGATCATACCGAGCCACGGCATCGAAATACTTGGTCTGGAATCTCTCTCTAAATACTGCCCAAGCAATGGGTGTTGCTAATCCAACGGCCTGCGCTGCCCACCAGCTGCGGGCAAGATCTAACAACTGCAGGCGCACAACGGCCACCTTCTCGTTCTCTGGAGTCCTGGCTGCTTCGAGAATCACCTCAGTGTTCTGAAGCCAAGCATCTGCTGCGATAGCATCTTCACTACCGTCGAAGAATGGAGGGTTCAAGCGCTTGAAGCCGTTGGCCGCGCTGTTACCCTGATGACCGCCCCGGGTCAAAGCATCCGCCACTTCCTGTTGCAAGGCATCTCCACGACGATCTTGAGAAGCTATCAAGGTCTTGACGAGTCCTACTAATGTGCCATCATCAGGCTGGACAGGCTGGACTGGCTGGACTGGTGGCTCTGCATCTGAAGACACGACTCTGGAGGCTACTCCGGAATGCTGGGCTTGATCCCCAGGTTGCTGCTGGTCCGCGGGAGGTGCTCCACCTTGCTGGTCGGTAGGACCACGAACAATGTCGCTGAAGAAGACGATATAGGGAACAATAAGGAAGGATCAGGACAGATCAACGATACAAGCATATAATCAGGACAAGAATCCAGGAATTCAGAAGATACGAGCATAGATCAAGGACGAATACTGATTGAGACATCTATTCGGTAAACCCTCACATATCTTGATTTACAAGACCTGCATGGGCCACCACTTAAACCATGTCACGCCCCAGAACCAGAATACTGGAGAGCGGGGACAGACATAGCCAGCTACGTATATTGAAATGGATTCCATCTCGCTATACGGTCACGGCTGTCTAGATACATGAGGGTTTACTACAAGCCAACAGTCTCCTATGGTCATGAACAAGCCTAGTGTCTCAATCACAAGCAAGTAAGTAAATGTTACAAGATGTATGATCATTAAATATACAATAATAAGGCGTCCCAAATATTACATATTCAGCTGATCATGAAGCTAGTCCTTACAAAATGTGAGGACTAGCAAGAGTTTAGTCATACATGATCAACCCTAGGATCTGTCAATCATGTTACAGCCCGTAGGCAGACAGTAAGTAAAGTGCAATCGAGCTAAACAGGTGCTCGTCGGCTAAACGCCTCAAAAGAATATTTTTACAATAAAGTGGAAGATCAAAAATAAACCCACTCGTTGCCAGGGTTCCGTCTAGTGGCCACCATCTGGCTGGAAGGTCGGTAGATCCTCTGGAGCTGCTCCGAAATCTGGCCATACAAAACCAGCTGGGTCAGACCCCAGAAAGAGCAAGTGCCACAAAGGAAGCTTCACTTAGGAACTAAAACCAGCAATCAGCACAAGAGTATAAATAAAAGTAAGAACTGGAAATAAAGAAAATACATCAGGATGATATACGACGAGATAACCATGGAACTATTCAGATAACCAGGTTACAACCCGTAAACCAAACAAGGACCGGGGTTGTAACCCTTCGTCTGAACAGAACTTGGAATTCTCACCATTTATCGGTAAAATAAATACAAGCATTCTGGTCATGCAGTAGTTTGGAACAGGATCAGGACAAGGCTAGATAGGTTAGGCTCCATCCAATCACTTCACGGCCAAGCAAGAACTACGGCTTGATACTTTAACTAACTAGGGTTGTCACAAGCCTAATTACTAACAAGATGCAGTGAGAATCTTCCACAGCCACAAGCCCTGCAGTCCATCCAGGTTACCCAGGTCGAAATTAGGGGTTGAATTCAGGTGGGTACACCGTCCAGGAAACGCATGTACCCTTAAGTAGCTTGAAAGGTGCAACACATAACAGTGTGCTGGAAATGTGCCCTACTCGACGGCAGGCTACAGATCCCAGGCGCGCCCAGGTAACGGGATTGTCTGTAGCTGGGAAATCTCTTCATGACTAATGTGTTAATCTAGTTATTAACCTTAGTCTATTTCAATAGGTACTCCTGACCGTGGTACTCAGGAGCTCCCTCCCTAGACATGATGCAAGACAGGACTGGTTTATTTGTACAAGCACAATCGCCCACGGTGTCCATGTTATTATATAGGTCATGTCATGTCAGGTAGCCGTCGCAACAGCTTATCAGATATATCACGTCAGGTTTATCATGTCAAGTGTTCTTATCAGGAGTGCGCCACGACGGACCACTATCAGGTCATGTCAGGTTTTCTTGTCAAGAGTGCACCACTATGGGTCACTATCGTGTCATGTTCAGGTATCATTTCCAAACATATTAAACAAATCCATGATTATCAAGTTCATGACAAAAGGCGTAAGGATATAAAATAGACGTAAAATATCTAATAAAATATCAATATTCAGGGCTATAGAAGAGCCATACGGCTAAGGCCTATGCGGCCAGGAACGATCACATGTGGCTGGAAGAGAACAGCCCATGCGGCTGAATGTATATGGGTTCATGCGGCCCGAAATCCGAGTTCATGTGGCTCGGAAAGGTCGATCTCAAGGCAGTGCGGGCGTGCGGCTGCAGGAGCTCATACGGTCAGGAATGGAAGGGTCTCATGCGGCTGAAGGGAATCAGGATCTATGCGGCTCGGGATCAGTCAGTCATGCGGCTGAGAGGACTCGGGTCCTCATGCGGCAGCGGGAGACTGCGGTCTATGCGGCTCGCGAGTATTGGAGTTCATGCGGCTCGGGATGGGCGAAGTCCCATGCGGCAGTGGAGAGCAATGCCTATGCGGCTGGAAGCAAGGGTGCATATGCGGTTCGGGAAGAAGGGCCCCATGCGGCCGAACTAAATACTTGCCGCATAAACTTGTCATGCGGTCAAGTCCAGTTGATAGTGCATGCGGTTTCGAAGCTGACTTGCCGCATGAATATTCATGCGGTCAAGTGCTATCATGCGGCTCGGAACTGTGCTTCTTCTCCAAATTTCTGAGAAGAAGTACACCATAAGCCATGGCTTCCAAGCTGCATAACTCTCTCATCCGGAGCCCAGATCTGAACCTCCATAGGTCAAAATGGGGTAGAACGAGATTCTCTACAACATAGAACCATCAAAACTAGGAAATAACAAGATTAAGTAGATCAAAACCCAAAAATCTGAAAATAAAGTAAATATAGATCTACAAGAATCTAGCCATGGAAAGTGAAAATGCCAAGTTCTAAAGCTAGTCAAAATGATGTAAGGAAGAGAATGAAGCAATAAAATTGGAGTTCCTCCATGAAGCAAGTTGCACTTGCCTAGACCTCTCTCTTCTCTCTCTGGTAGGTAAGAAGTAAATGAGGAAGAAGAAGATGAGTAATGAAGAGAGTGAAAGAAGAAATGGCAATAAATATCAAAGGTGGTGGTAGGTAGGGGGTTCATCCATGGTTCATGATAGACCAAAGAAAACCGAACCAAGCCAAGAAATAACCAAGCCAAGATGCAAGCTAAATAAGAAATCATGCAATACAGAATAAAATACGTACACGTATTCTAAAAATACGTAATACGGACAACAGGCATTACAACTCTACCCACCTTAAAAGAATTCCGTCCTCGGAATTTAATCAAGAGGCTAGAGGAGCAATGACAAGCTATACTAATAACAAGCAAGCTATACTAGACAATCAATCAATCATACAAGCAAGGAATCGAAGGCATGAGGCATAAGAAAGACATTATACCTCACGAGTCAAACAAGTCGGGATATCGCGATCGGATATCATCCTCACGCTCCCATGTTGACTCCCCCAAAGAGTGATGACCCCAAGCAACCCGGACTAACTTGATAGTCTTGTTCTTGAGGATCTTCTCTCTCCGGTCCAATATAGACATGTGTCACAAATGAATGAATTCAGAATACCAATACGTGTTGCGACAGAGAATCAAAATAGAACTATACTAGTAGCTGAATCATAATAATCATCAAGTAAATGAAAACGATCAGAGAATTTACTCGCCTGTCATCCAGAGTAGTGAATGAGGATCGATGCCCAAGGTGGTGTCACACAAACCTATATTTGAAATATACAAGGTTATTTATTGTTTTAGAGTAAGCAGTGCATCTAAATGAGTTAACTACATGCTTCTAGGCCTTTTCTAGGTCAAAAGTCGAACTTGGTCAATCACAGGCAAGTGGTCCACTATTGGTCAAACTTGGTTTATTTTTAGTCTAATCTAGTTTGGCCAAATTAGGCTATAACGTGAGCTAAGGTAATGGGGTACTAAATCTTGTTCCAAATATAGCTTAAACTCATCTCTAGCCCAACTCTATATCAACCACCATTAACCCTAATACATATAATATATGCATATACCATATAATGATTGTATTACCTAAAGTAATATCAATCCTAAATCATCTCATATATATAATGCATACATATATGTATATAATTTATATGCTATAGTACATCACTCAAGCCATACTTGGGCAATCCAAGACAATGCAAACCCATCTAAGGTAGTACAACTTCTACCAAAACTCCCTAACTATCCACTGATGTATTCCTTCAAAAATTAGTCCCACTCTCCATCTGATATATGAAGCCTACCTTTTTCTTATGTCCATAGGCACACTTAATTGATACTACCCCTTACCTGTTACTTCACCCTGACATCTACCCGCTTTCAAATCCCAGAACTGGTACACACAACCCTTGGTAGAGCCAAGCCAAACATAGGTAAGCCAAGATACATATGCAAGGAGGCAACCATTACACTAGCTGATACACACTGCACTATGCAAGGCCCATGTATCTTGCTATGTCCTGCTGCCAATGCAGAACTGTAGTCCCCCTATATTTTATATAAATTTATTTAATTTATTTTAGATTTATAGTATTTTTTATTTTAAAAAATTATTAAAAAAGTAAAGGGAATTTTTGTGTGATATTTGTTATAGTCATACTTTTGGGAATTTAGTATTCATTTTTATTATTTAATGGAAGTTCTACAAGTGTCATATATATATTTATATATACGTGATAAATGATATACATGTATATATATACTAAATTATATATATATATATATATATATATATATATATATATATATAAATTATATATATATATATATATATATATATATATATATATATATATATATATATTTTTTTTTTTTTATTGAAAGCGGAAGTCCCAAAAATACATAGCTAGGCCAAAAGACCTATACAAAAGTTTACGTCTTCATCTTCCCAACCTTCCCATGGGCACAAGCAACTGTAGCTTTAGAGATTTGTCGCTGAACTTCATGGCAAAGTTGTCGACCATTATACTTATATTGTTCGTACCTCCATTTATTCTGATTTTTCCATAACACCCAACAGATTGCCCCGACAGTGATTTGCTTGAGATGCAGATTATTTCTCCTCCACCAAAGAGATAAACACCCTTCTAGGCTAGATACCCGACCACGGATCCGCAACAGTGACTGGGACGAGCTCCAAACATGCCTGGCCATATCTCCTTCAAAAAATATATGATTAATGGACTCCATTTGAGGAGTTAAACAGCAGTGGCAAGCCGATGCAAGGTGATACCCAATCCGCTGCACGTGATCGTCTGTAGGTAGGCGGTCAAGGAGGATACGCCATAGCAAGACTGACCACTTAGATGGAATACACGAACTCCATATGTTCTTAAACCGATTATCAACTGGGAAAGTAGTGCGAATGGTTGTCCAGGCCGAAGAGACAGAGAATTGGGTAGCAGGACGCCATCGCAACCCATCCTCCACCTCATTAATCAGTTGAAATCTCTCATCAAGATCCCTACCCGCCAATATCCGACGCCAAATATGCGAGGAGTTCGATTGAGCAATAACTTGAGATGGGTGACAGCGAGGAAAATATTTCATCCTCATGAATTGAGTCCAGAGCAGGTCCTGTGAGCGCAACTTCTACCAGAGTTTGACAGTGAAGGCGTCGAACACATCCTTGAGGCGGCGAACCCCAAGGCCTCCTTCTTCATGAGGCCGAGCTATTTGATTCCACCCAATCCAAGCATGTTTGCGATACCCGTCTTTCGATCCCCATAGAAATTGGCTAAACAGTGCTTCAATTTGAGTAAGAACACTCATTGGGGGATTACTAGCAGCAAGGCAGAAAATAGGAATAGAGGACAAAATAGATTTAATCAAGATCAGCTTAGCACCCGGTGACAAAATCTTGTTATGCCACCCTTCGAGACGACTATGCACTTTGTCCTTGAGCTCTGCGAACATGGCTGCGTTCCTTCTACCTGACATCAGAGGATACCCCAAATATGTGATAGGAGGAGCTTTGATTTGGTAACCAGTGAGAGTATTAAGAGTAGTCGCCCTATCCATCGGGAAATCGGGAGTAACGCAGATGGCCGACTTGGACGAGTTGACGAGCTGTCCAGAGACACTCTCGTACCTATGAAGGACAGACATAAGCATTTGGATGGAACGCCTATCACCCCCAGAGAATATAAGAATGTCGTCCGTATATGCCAAATGGGAGACCCTCGGACAGCCGCTAGGAGAATAGTAGGGCGTGAACCCAGGAGAAGAAGCCAATTTTTGTAGATTTCTACTCAATGACTCTGCCGCTAGCACAAACAACAATGGTGAAAGAGGGTCACCTTGACGTAACCCTCGGAAAGCTTGGAAGTAGCCTGACATACTTCCATTGATCAGCGTAGAGAACCAAACATTATTCATCAAATGAAGGACCATGGTATTCCAAGTTTCATTAAACCCTAGCCGACGCAGCGTAGAGAGGAGAAATCTCCAGTTCACCCTATCATAAGCCTTACTCATATCAAGCTTGATAGCTGCATTCCTTCCCCAGTTGTCATGACCCAGCATACTAAACATCTCCTGCGCGAGAATTATATTATCCGCGATCTCACGACCTTTGATGAAACCACTTTGTTCAGACGAAATAAGTCGATTCATCATGGGAGAGAGCCTGTTTGCAAGGAGCTTGGAGAAAATCTTATTCACAAAATTACAGAGACTGATCGGTCTGTAATCAGTGATGGACGAAGGAGTTTTAGTCTTAGGAATCATGAGGAGGAGGGTGCTAGTAATCACCTTGGGCAGGAAGAACCCGTCGAAAAACATATGTACCGCTGCCAATACATCATGTTTGATAATTTGCCAACACTTGAGGAAGAAAATTCCTGTGAATCCATCAGGCCCAGGGGCACTGTGACGATCAATTGACTTGATAGTATTGTAGACCTCCTCCATATTAGGTTTCATAGATAAGGTGATAGCCTCTTCATCACTGAGCATCTTGGGTAATACAGACATGAAATCCTCATCAGCTAAGACCGGTTCAGGGAGGAACAATTGTTCATAGTGAGTGTTGGCGATGAGCTGAATTCCTTCTAGATCTTTGGCCATAGATCCGTCCTCCGCCCGGAGTTGATGAATATGCAGACGACGCCGCTTAGTAGAAACGCATGAGTAGAAATACCCAGTATTTCGATCCCCTTGCAAATCCCATTTGAGGCGCGCCTTCTGTTTCCAATAGGCCTCCTCAATTTGAATTCTTTGCTTAAGGTGAGCTTTAGCCTCCAAAAGGATAGGGCGAGTAGACGGGTAGTTGTCGAAGGCAACTTCAGCTGTAACTACTTTGTCCTCCGCAGCTTTTACGGCCTGGAAAATGTCACCAAATGTCGAGTGGCTCCATTTAGAGAGAGCCCTTCGTGTAGCCGTCATGCGTAACCCCAAATTGGTGATAGGGTTATGATGATGAGTGGAGGTCCAAGCCTGCTCAACAGTATGCAAGAAAGAAGGATGGGTTGGCCAGAAAGATAAGAATCGAAATGGCTTCTTTGGAACAGCAGCTCGAGCCCGAAATTGAACAAGGATTGGTGAATGGTCAGACTCCGTACGGTTCAAATGATCACAGGAAGTAATAGAAGCCCATTCCCACCATTGTCTATCCAAGAGCACACGATCAAGTCTAGAACCCTGTCGATCTGGTCCTGTATCAGTCTTGACCCAAGTGAAGCAACTCCCCGTGAATGGGGCTTCCGTAACACCAGCGGCGATTTGGAATTCTCTGAACTCTCTCATAGAAGCTTCATTAGGGGGCAGGCCACCGAACTTCTCCTCCGGGTAAGTAGTGGCGTTGAAATCCCCTCCAATAAGCCAAGGACAGGGATAACGGTTCGGGAGTTGTAATAAAGATTCCTACAGAGAGCGTCGACCTTCCTTAGTGTTGCTGCCATGGACAACAGAGATTAGAGAGGAAGAGGGAAGAAGGGGGTGGGAAAAAAGGATCGACAGAGACTGATCCGAAGCATCTGCCAGAGAGATGCACCCATCCTTGTTACAGAAAATCCAGATGTTTCCTTTAGCATTAGAGATAGCCATATGAAACCCTAGCTTAACTTGATAGTAATGAAGCTGATCTGGGGATACTTTTGGTTCAATAATAGCAAGTAATTGAACCTTGTGCAGACGAACTAAGGATTTAGTTCTTTTAAGAGTCATAGGGTTGGCTATTCCTCTCACATTCCATAGAAGAATATCAAACATTAAGGGAGGAGGAGGAGGAGGGATTTGAAGTGTTCTTAGCTGCAGATCGAAGAACTCGAGATAACGGTGGTGGCGGGTCTTTCTTAGGACGTCCGACTGCAACCTCACCCAAACGTGCTTCTTCTTCTTCAACTTGGTGTGCCCATGAAGCGTTGGGGTTAACTTCGCCTTCTTCGAGCTGGTCTTCATGGATATTCTCAGGTGGTGCAGGAGGAAAGAATCTTGGAGGAGGCACGTCCAGGCCTTCATTAGAGCCTGGCATGTCTTCGGCCAGAACTGTCACGTTAGTGTCAATCGCCAGCTCCTCGGTTTGCGAGGGTACTTGATTATCACAACCGCCGACAGTTGGAGAGGTTGGATGAGTGTCAGAGTTTGGAGATGACAGAACAGGTGGCAGCTCGTGGTTGGCTTGGGCCTGGAGGTTGACGTGGGGAGTTGTGGTGGGAAGGCTTGAATTTAATGCCTGGTGGTTGGGATTCGGAGCCTGTTCATTTATTGGTGGAGAAACTTGAGCATTAATAAGGCCTTCGTCTGCTTGATGAGAGCTTTCGCCAACCATCTGAACAGGAGTTGTAAGGGCTGTAGTCCCATGCACACGAGTGGGATCCTTCATTGGCTGCTTTTCTTTCTGAAGAACTTTACATAAACTTCTGACGTGACCTTGGTGCTTGCAGTAGGAGCAGTATAGAGGGGAAGACTCATATTCTACTTTTTGAGATATCTTTCGACCATTAGAGAGTTGTATAGTCAAGAGAGGAGGGGGGGTTTTGCTGGCGTCGAGCTCTATGAGTAAACGGGCCACGCTGGGGCGCGTGAGTTCTTCAGTCGCGCGATCGAGGCGCAGGGGGTTACCAATGCCCATAGCAAGGGAAAATAATGCATTCTTGTTAAAAAATTGAACAGGCAGACCTGGTAGAGAGACCCAGACAGGTGCTAGAGGAGATTCCTCCAATGGAGAGAATTCTTTATGCCATCTGAACAATCTCATAGGAGCCCGCGTGATAAACCACAAATCCTTCGATCGGAGGCGGAGAAAATCTGTCTCGTCTTGAGGGCGGATGAGGATGTGTTTCGGATCTATCGATCCGACTTGAACATCACCATGAAACTTGAAGTTATTAAACGCCTTCCGGATCACGTCCATGGACGGACGAGAGTGGGAAAACTTGCCAATCAAGGCAAAGCGAAAGGGATCCGCAAGGATGGATTCTTCCTCCTCAGAGAAGGAAATAACCAGAACTCCACGTGAGAACGTCGGAGCTCTGATGGGGATTGAGGGAGGAGCCGCGGAGGGAGCCCCCCCCACCGCCTCAGCAAACGTCTTAGCCATGAGAGCCGATGGCGCAAGTGTCACCAACGGCGTGAGACGCCGGCCCGGCCGGAGGCCAAGCCGGGGTCGTAGACAAGGGGAGCGGCTAGGGTTCCGAGGTTACCAAGACGGGAGTGGCTTATATATATATATATATATATATATATATATATATATTGTAGTTATATGTATATTGGTATATACTTGTATTTAATTATAGGTTATACATATAGCAATATATATATATATATATCTTTATACTCATTATAGATATATATATTGTATAAATATATATACTATATAGGAATAAGAAAAAGAGAAAAAAAAAGTAATAAACAAACCCAAACACCCCCTCAAGTTACTGTTCCAATGAACAGTAACTGCAAATACCCGACCCCTTTCATTTCTTATGCCGCGAACAGAGACCCACAAGATTTGGATTCGATTTAAATCTCAACACAAATCAACTTCAAATCTTCCAGCAAGATTTTCACAATTCCTAATCCTCTTACATGTTGACCTAATCACGGTTGGATTGGGTTATTAATAAAATCAAAAACAAAGTTGAAGTAGGTTTTAGCGTGGTATCTATATAGGCGAGCGATCGAGGAATCATCGCATACCTCTCTGCAAAAACTCCCTAAAAACCCCCATAGAGCAATCCTCGAGTCCTCCTCACCCTAGTGCGTACCCCCTCGAGCCAGATTCGTCATCTGCGACCACTGACACGGCGTCGACCTCCTCGGCAAGCCGCTGAATCGACCAATAGACAGTCCGTGGGTTTCAGATTTGCAGTAAGGTACTCATGTTCTCACATATTCTACTTCAATTCTAGACGATAAAAACTTGATCTAGGAAATCCTGCCGAAAGCCCATATGAACCTCTTCGATGCCCTTCAATTAGATCAGCCATTAACGCGTCATACTGCTACTAAAAATCTCTGAAAAATTAGAAAAAATTTACGAAAATTCGAAGTTGGAATAGAGCTTTAATGCTGCTCGGCCTAGAGTTGGAAGGCCAAATTTAGATCGAGTCAAGATAGTTTTACCAAAACTACTTCAAGATAGTTAGAGGCAACATATAGGGGATCAAAACCCTTTTTACAGATTAAATTTTCATCTCTTATACAAAAGGCTATTCACTATTGAAAATCAAGAAAAATTTGTTTTAAAAAATTGAACTTTTTGAAAACTTTTCCCGACATGACGTTCGTCCCGACAAACCGGGAGATGTGGTCGCAACCCATAAGCATCGAAAGTCGCGTACGGTCGTTGTCGACGTATTGGAACTGATGGAACTCGATTTTGTTGCCTGTGCCTGACGAAATCAGTACGTATCCGTCGAGATACCACCGTGTCGATCCTTTGTAAATTAGGCCATAACTTCGTTTACAATCGTCAATTCGCGACGAAACATGCGCCAACAGGACCGTATCGAAATTCTGGTCCTGTGTGCTAAGTTTGGTCCGATTCTGAGAAGGTCGACCGGAATGCCTATTTGGCGGGCCCACGACCCGATCTAACGCATAAAATTGTGCACGGCCTTCCAGAATCCAACTTTGGATATACGATTTGGTTCGTCTCCTCAAATCGGACCCATAGATATATAGTTTGACGACTTTAGATACCATATACTAGAACATATTTTGGTACAAAATGGGTCCAACGATGGACATTGTTTTAATCCGAAATTACGATTTGCCACTGTGACCAGAATAGACTTTTGGAAAGACGTTTCTTAGATATGTCTTTTACACCAGAAACGATCTTGATGTTTGTTTCAGCATCCGAAGCCGTTCGTGGATTGTGACTTTCTTTTGCTGACGCTTGTGACAATTGGACTTGCCATTCTCGTACCTCAGGCAAGATACCTTGCCACCATACCATATGATTACTTTATTTTTTACTTATTTATATTTAGTTTTATTTGTATGCTTCATGTTTATATCACTGTCCGTCCAAGTCACACTTGGGTGCTAGCGAATGTATCGATCATTTTTTTGGGTTCTATTCCTTGCATTGGCTTTGCTCTAGCGACCACCCATTGATGACGAGGTATTGGTATATCTCATACGGCCTTAACACATACTTTACCACGTATTGTGAATTATATGTAGGACACGTACTCACGTAGTCGGCCGACCACCGATACATATGAAACGTGCGACGATTATTAGTAACTGCCAATAGAATTGCATGATAGTGGACTTGGCAGTTGCTAGAGGTTTATATGAGTCATTGATGTGACTCCACTAGGTATTGGGTGGGGAGAATAGTTCCTTGATGTATGGGCGACATATACACTTACTATTGTACCTGAAGCTTCGTAGGAGATGCAGGTCCACCCTACTATTACTGATTCCCTCTGACGTTCATGGAGCGTTATGGAAGTTACTATTACTGATCCCCTCTGACGTTCATGGAGCGTTATGGACGTTACTATTACTGATTTCCTCTGACGTTCATGAATCATTATGGACGTTTCTATTACTGATTCCCTCTAATGTTCACCAAGCGTTATGGACGGAGGCACCTGGTTCCCGAAGAAAAGGGACGATGCTGCTACTATATAGCCCGAGTGCCCATATGTGAAGGTTGTTCTTAATTATATATTCACTATAGAATGGTTAGGTACCATATTGTATGCATCACTCTTTTTACTTATTATATATCACAGTGTATACGACATAATGTTTCTTGTATCTTGTTACGTCCCTCTGAGGACCTAGTGATCTCTCCAGGTGTGTGCTTTCATGTCTTTTTACAGGTGCTCTAGCCAAGATCGTAGTCTTTTCTTTTTATCGAGGAGGCTTGCTCTTGGATCATCCATTGCTATTTTTATCTATCATTTTCTTGTATTATTCTTTTCATTTAAATGGTTGGTAGTGGATCTGTCTCCGCCCAACTTTTGTATAAATGATAAATTCAGAGTTGGTTTTTATTATACTGTTATTTTTTTTATTGTGGATTAGATTAGTTGTCATAGATTACTGTATTTTACAACTTATGTATACATACGAGGATTCCACAAATTGGAGTATAGTTCGTATGTATGCAGCTGGCATGTCTACGTACTTAGTTCTAAGTATTTTGGGATTGGGCATTACAAGAACAAACCCAAGCCTATACTAGAATATCCTTAATAACCAAACTTGTACCTAAACTCACTCCTAATGATTTGACACACTCACACAGGCACACACTCTAGTCTTCCTAATACACAAAGACACCCACACGACTCTAATACATATACTGAACCTCCTCTTCTCATATCCTGCTCCTTTTCCTAACTCTGGATTCCTGGATAGGAGACCCCTCCCCTATATGGACTGACCAAGCTACAATCGAGCCTAATTAAAACTCTTCTTAACTAACACTGTGACTCTGTACCTCTCTAACCTCCTATCGCCTCTAGTTTTCAAATTTTAGGGAAAATTTGTCATTTTCAATATTATAATATTTTTGTGAATAATTATTTATTAATTTTGAATTTCAGGGTTTTGGTTGATCGGGTTTAGGTTTTGTCTCATTTCGACTTGTGTTAGTGACCCGGGTAGTTTAGACTCTAGTCGGGACCCAAAAGTTAGCTAGACATGGCCCATAATTCCACTAATTAGTCTAGTGTATTTAGACTAATCCAACATGACTAGTTAGTTCATTTACAGACTTAAAACTTGACCTTGACCCCAACTCAAAACCATTCTATTCTTTGACTTGGAAGGCATTTTTGTAATGTGCCAAATGCCCCAAACCCCCTTGATATGGCCGGCCATATGGGGGAGCCCCTCCACTTCACATATTTTCCATCTTGCTCTCTTTTTTCCCCTCTTTGTGTTCTTCCCCCAAATCAAGAACAAAAAACCTAGATTTCAAGCCCTAAAGTAAGTCAAATCTCTTCCATTTCTCTAGATCTCTCTCTAATCTTGGTGCTAACCCTTGTTTATCTCTCATTTGCGGTTTTGATCTAGGTAGATCTAGCTTGGTGGTGGTGTTAGCATAGATCTTGTGCTTAGACCTAAAAAGGAAGTAAACTTAGGGTTGTTCCTTGGGATTCCAACTCGCAAGAGGTAAACTCTCACTCTAACCTTTGTAATTACTTATAATTAATGTCATTTGCATATTAGAGGATGCCCAAGATGTAGGATAACCCATTAGAAGAGGTTTGAAACCTATTGGACTCAATTCGGGACTTTTGGCGTAGGTTTAGTGCCAAATTTGGGGAAAACCCTAAGTTGACTTGTTCGGGTGTTGCCCCTAGCCTAATTAGACCTAATTAGGTTAGTTTGGGTGAGATGAGGCTAGGTACGTGTCCATATTTGGATACGTAGGGTCGTTTCGTGAGAAATCGTGAAAATGGGCTTTTTCGGGTTCCAACACACGGATGACTTTTGCACCGCCACTAGAATCGGCAAGTTAGCACTTAGAATAGGTTATAATCATTATTTATGACTCGTGGGTAGAATCTGGGTCAAATTTAGAAAGGTTTGGTGCCCGTATCGTGTGGTATCGCGAATCGGACACCCCGGAGTTGGCAGAATGGCCATTCGGCCATTCGGGCCTCGTTTCTCATTTTTGCTTGCGTGCGCGAGTTAGATTGCTTGTGTGGGGTACATGTCTAAGCCCTAGAGGGTAGAATTTCAAGGATTTGGGTATTCGTATTTGTTTTTATATATATATATATATTTTTTTTTTCGTATTCGTATTTGTTTATATATATATATATATATATATATATATATATATATATATATATATATATATATATATATATATATATATATATATTTTATATATATATATATATATATATATAAATAAAAAATAAAAAAATTTAAAATTAAAAAAGTAATATATATATATATATATATATATATATATATATGTAAGAACCTAAACTTTTATTGAAGAAGGAAACAGAAGGAAAAGATACATAGGAATTCATAGGATTCTCGATACAAAAATAATCAAGATTTCTTTCTTCCATGCGAGCAGGCGATTGTAGCTTTGCCAATTTGTCTCTGAATTTCCTATCAGATTTCTCTCCCATTGTATTTGTATTGCTCATACCTCCAATTATTTCTATTTTTCCATAATATCCAGCATATTGCACCAACAGTGATCTATTTATAATGTAGATTGTTCCTTCTCCACCAGAGATTTAAGCAACCCTCCAAACTCGACACACGACCGCGGATTTGAAGTATAGTCTGTGATGTTCTCCAAGCCTGTCTTGCCAAATCCCCCTCATAAAATATATGGCAGATAGTTTCAGTTTTAGGGTTGAAACAATAATGGCAAGATAAGCAAGCTGGAAACCCAGCTTCTGAACATTATCATCAGTAGGGAGTCGACCAAGAAGAATCTGCCAAAGTAAAACAGACCATTTAGAAGGAATACAAGTACTCCATATATGCTTGAATCTATTGTCAACTGGAAATGTAGGTCTTATAGTCTTCCATGCCGATGAGACAGTGAAACAAGAATCTGGTAACTAGTGCGGATCACTTCCATCCTCTTCGATCAGTTGGAACCTTTCATCCAAATCTTTGCCCACAAGAATATGATGCCATATATGTGAAGCATTAGATTGGACCCTAGCTTGGGTCGGGTGGATATAGGGGAAGTATTTCCTCTTCATGAAATTTGTCCATAGTAGATCCTTTGATTGCAATTTCTACCAAAGTTTAACAGTGAACGCATCGAAAACATCCCTGAGCCGCCTTACGCCCAGACCCCCCCTCCTCATGTGGTCTAGAAATTTGATTCCAACCGATCCATGAGTGTTTTCGATTCCCATCCTTCGATCCCTAAAGAAATTCACTAAACATGGCTTCAATTTGATTAAGAACACTCACAGGAGGGTTACTCGCTGCAAGACAAAAGATCGGAATAGAAGATAAAACTGATTTAATGAGTATTAGCTTACCCCCAGGAGACAGAATCTTGTTATGACACCCCTTAATTTTGTTATGAACTTTGTCCTTAAGCTCTTTGAACGCAGCCGTATTCCGTCTACCAGTCATAAGCGGCCAGCCGAGATAGGTTAGAGGAGGATTTGTAATCTGATATCCTATCAACGAACTCAATGAATGGCCCCTTTCCTCCGGGAAATCAACTGTAACACATATGACAGATTTTGAAGAGTTGACAAGTTGTCCCGAAGCTCACTCATACCGCTGAGGAACCGTCATAAGCAACTAGATAGATTGCCTGTCCCCCCGGAGAAGATTATGATATCATCGGCATAAGCTAGATGGGTGACTCTCGAACATCTACTAGGAGAATAATATGGGGTAAAACCAGGTTGTAATGCCAACCTCTGTAAGTTCCTACTCAAGGATTCAGCCGCGATAACGAAAAGCATGGGTGATAAGGGATCACCTTGACGCAGCCCCCTGAATGCCTGAAAATAACTTGACATATTGCCATTGATTATAGTAGAGAACCACACATTATTCACCAAATGTAGGATCATATTAATCCAAATTTCATTGAAGCCAAGTCTGCGAAGTGTTGATAATAAAAATCTCCAGTTAACCCGATCATACGCCTTGCTCATATCAAGCTTAATAGCTGCATTGCGGCCCCAATTGTCATGTCCGAGCATGTTGAACATCTCTTGAGCAACAATCTCCCTACCTTTAATAAATCTACTTTGCTCCGGGGATATGATCCTTGTCATCATAGGAGAGAGCCTATGTGCGAGAAGTTTTGAGAAAATCTTGTTAACAAAATTATAGAGGCTGGTCGGACGATACTCTGATATGGAGAAAGGATGCTTATTCTTGGGGATCAAGATGAGAAGAGTGCTGGTGATGACTTTCGGCAGGGAGAAACCATCGAAAAATAAGTGAACCACAGCCAGGACATCCTCTTTAATAGTGTGCCAACATTTGATGAAGAAAAGTCCTGAGAAGCCATCTGGTCCAGGGGCACTATAGCGATCAATTGATTTAACAGTATTATAGAGCTCCTCCATGGAAGGCTTCTTAGTAAGGGCTGCGCTTTCCTCTTCACTGAGAACCCTAGGAAGCACAGACATGAAGTCCTCATCATCGATTACAGGCTTTAGAAGGAACAACTTCGCGTAATGGTCATTAACAATCTGCTGAATACCCTCTAGATCATTGGAAGAGGATCCATCTTCGCCCCTGAGTTGATGGATATGCAGACGACGGCACTTGTTAGAGACACATGAGTGAAAATACCCCGAATTTCGATCCCCTTGCAAATCCCACTTGAGCCTAGCCTTTTGTTTCCAATAGGCCTCTTCGATTTGGATTCGCTGCTTGAGGTGAGCCTACGCTTCCTAGAGATCTGGACGAAGGGATGGATCTTGTTCGAAAGCAACCTCAGTTACAACAACTCGATCTTCTGCAAGTTTAACAGCCTGGAATATGTCACAGAATGTAGCATGACTCCATTACAATAAAGCCTTCCTAGTAGCTGTTAGCTGCAAGCCCAAATTGATGAGAGGGTTAGGGTAATGCACTGATGTCCAAGCTTGAACAACTGTTTGAGAATAAGATGAATGAGCAGGCCAGAAGGAGAGGAACCGAAATGGCTTCTTAGGTACTGATGACCGAGCTCGAAACTGGATGAGAATATGAGCATGGTCCGACTCAGTACGGTTCAAATGATCACACGACGTGAGAGGGGCCCATTCCCACCAGCTCCTATCCATGAGCACCCTGTCAAGCCTGGAACCCTGCCGCAATCAACATTTTAGAGATAACAGTTTAGAGATGATCTTATTCAGCACAGAACACAAGCTTATTGGTCTATAATAACCAAAATATTTGGGCTGTTTCACCTTCGGGATCAAAACCAAGGAGGTATTGGTAATTGAACGGGGCAATGCAAAACCATCGACAAAGAGGCCAACTGCCTCAGTCATATCTTCCCCAATGATATCCCAGCATGCAATAAAGAAAGCGGAGTAAATCCATCCGGACCAGGCGAGCTATGTTGATCAAGTGATTTGATTGCTGCAAGGATCTCGTCTGATGTTGGCGCCGCAATCAACATGTCATTTTCCTCATCTGTTATTACTGAAGGAATGTTCCCTAGTAGCACAGTCTCCTCCTGGATATCTCTTATCTGGTATAGCCTTGAGTAGAACTATTTAGCATAAGCATGGATCAGAGGTTTATCTTTCAAAATGATCCCTTCATTTGTAGTGATTGAGTGAATCTGAAGTGAGCGCTTCCGATTAATCACACAACAAAAAAATAGGCAGTGTTTTTATCGCCTTCTAGATCCCATTTCATCCTGGATTTCTGCTTTCAGTAAGATTCTTCGATACTAACTCTTTGTTTGAGTTTTGCAGTAGCCTTGGCCAGTTGTTCTCTGCTCAATGCTGAATTATGCTGCTCATGTAATATTTCTGCAGCCAGTACATCATCCTCCGCTTGCTTAACTTGTTGGAATATATTACCATATATGTGACGACTCCAAGTGGATAAGAATTTCCTTCAAGAGTCAAGCCGAAGAGCTACACGAGTAATCCCAAGACGATGATCAACGAAAGACCAAGCTTGATGAATCAGAGGCCTGAACTCTTCATGGTTGACCCAGAAGTCGAGAAATCTAAACTTCTTTTTACCCATGGCCACATTTGATAGGAATTTTAGAAGTAGTGGCGCATGGTCAGATTCAGCACGGTTTAGATGTTCTACTTGAGAAAGAGGCACCAATTATAACCATGCATTATCAACTAGAACTCGATCCAATCGAGAACCCCGTCGGCCATCATGCTTAGATTTAATCCCAGTGAAGCAACTGCCAGAGTATTGTAGTTCGACAAGACCAATAGTAAGCATGAAATTAGCAAATTCTGCAATAGAAAGGTGATCAGGTGGTCGACCTCCTATTTTCTCCCCCGACCGCAGAATAGCGTTGAAATCACCCCCTATGGCCCAGGGAGACTGGATGGTGTGCTGCAACTGTGAGAGCCTATCACATAATATGCGACGTCCCCTTAGTATTATCACCATGAATAGTAGTAAAGTAGACTGGAGCGGGAAGCGTGTGATGAGTCATAGAAACAGTCTGAGCTTGATCAAAATAGTCGTAAAGAGTAATATCACAAGTAGATTTGGCCATAACCCATATGTTACCCCTCTCATTGGAGAAAGCCTGAGAGAAACCTAGCTTTAGCTTATAGTGAAGTAACTGACTGCTATCAACCTTAGGTTCGATAATGCCAATAAACACTATCTTGTGAATTCTCACCAAAGATTTAATCCTTTTAAGAGTCATTTGATTTGCTATGCCACGAACATTCCAAATAAGTGTGTTAAATATTAAGGGAAGTCTTGGGTTTACCAGTGAGGGAGGGAGTTTGTGGATTGCCGCGTGACTCTATCGGAAGGAGGTACCGCCTTCTGTGACTTTCTCCTCTTTTGTGAAGCTTCCAAGATGTGCCCGACTTCTGGAAGAGAAGACCCAATTTCTGTTCGACTATCCGAACGCCCATCGCCTGTCTTCTCAACTGGCCAGTCGTCCGGTGCACGGTCGACTTCATCTGCCCAGCTACCTATGTGGTCCCGACGAAGAGGTAATTGATCTTCTCCTATATCCGTCGGATCATCAATCAGCTTTCCTTCCTCAAGTTGGTTGGTGACGAC